>SNVD02004006.1:0-194505 GCA_013180625.2 Boswellia sacra
TTGCTTTAACAATGCTTCACACATACCCCAAACTTGATTATGAGCACTATTAGGACCCCCAACATGAACTTTTAGCTTCTCTTTTTTCTTCCAATTTGAAAACCCTATACTTACAAAAGATTCACCACTTGCTTGCTCACCAATATCTAGTTTAAAGAGATAGCAACATAAGCAAAATAAGGCATCTTTTGCTATACTGTATTCTAACCAATTAGGATATTTATTAAACCAAGCTGGATTAAATCTTCTTGACTTTTCTCCATATTTTGTAAAGGGAAAATTGTGATCACGAGGTTGACAAGGACCCTTTTAAAGATAAGCTCTTCGAACTTGATCTCGGACATTAGGATTATATTCCAAAATTCGAGTTCTAAGTGTAGGATCTGCTGGCAAATCTTGTAAATTTGTTTCGAGTTTTTAGCACTTTTGTTTGGACTTGAGGCCAACTCAGAAGTAGATTTTCTTTTGAAATATTTGTCCACAACTGATAAATGAAAATGAGACGTATTATTCTACTATTCAAAAAGACTACGAACACATTAAATAATAAAAGTTCTCCATAACATAATCTTTTTAATGATTTTTTTTACTCTAATCAATACAAATAAATCAAGAATAAAGAGATATGACACAAATATACATTAGAAAAGAATGTCATTACTATTCAAAGATTTTTTTTTCAATTTATACTCTTTTTATAAGAATCAATTGATTAATTTTTAATGCAACAAAAGATATAAAGAAAAAGAAATAATTTATATCAAAATAAATAAATAAACATTAAAAAAGTTTACATTTTCTACAAATAAAAAAAATTAATTATAGTGAGTGACAATATAACTTACTTGAAAGGAAGAATAATTAGTTATGAGTCTTGTATATATGTTCAATTGCACTTGCTATAAAACGGGTATATGATTGCCTGCAAAATAAAAGCAAGATACTGAGAACAATGAACGTGCAAAACTACATGAGAAGAACACCAAAACTTTGATTAAAATTTCATGTATAAAATAAAATAATAAAATATTAAATATAATAAAATATAAACTCACTTGGTTATTGATTGTGCTTGTCTTTTGTACCAATTTGGAAGGTAGAAGAGTCGTAGGGGATAGTGTAGGTGGCAAAGTGAGTGAATAGGCAGCTGCAGTAGCAAAACAGTGAAAAAAGTTGTTTAAAGTCAAATTAGTTTTGTTTTTTTAATAAATGGGTGAATTATCTATTAAACTTGAGAGACTATAAAGAGATTTTAATATTTCAGGAGGGGCACGGACCCCCTCGAGTCCCAATGTCGGTCCGCCTCTGAATTCACAGCAGCAGTCTGGCTCTTCCGGTTACTGGAAGTATTAGGTGGCTGAAAGATTTTGGTTGACAATATTATTATTATATTGATTTCCAAACATTGACCATAGCACACCCCATATTATTATCAGATTGATTTGTTTATTGTTAAAAGCCATTAATTTTATGGCAAAAAATGTACAGAGAAAAAGCGACAACTTGAAAGGAACATTAATTTTGTGGTCAACTGCACATAACGAAACTTAATTGGACCATGGCACACCAAATATTGTTCTTATATAGATTTGTTTATCGTTTAAGACAATTATATTGTCAAAGTCAATACAAAAAATAACAATTAACTTGCAAACAACGACAAATTTTTTTAATATTAGCATGAAACATCGCGGAAGCTCTTAGTATTAATTTTTCTGCATATAACGAAACTTGGATGATTGACCAAACCAATCATAGCAGTTGATGGCTTCTTCATCTTCTTCTTTTTTGCTCCTCATGAGACGAAGTATGATGCTTCTCTTAGTTTTAGAGGTGAGGACACCCGATACGGTTTTACCAGCTACCTCCATAATTATTTGGATCGTGCTGCGGTCAAAACTTTCATGGAAGACCAACTTGTTAGCGAAGAAGAAATTACATTTTCTCTTCTAAAAAAAATTAACAGAGTCACAGATTTTGGTTAATGTTTTCTCAGAAAATTATGCTGACTCCAGATGGTGCATCCGAGAGATTGAAGAGATCTGGAAATTCAAGAGAATCATAAATCCAGATTGTAATACCAGTTTTCTATAAGGTAGAACCAACACATGTAAGGAATCAGAGTGGGAGCTTTGAGTCAATTAAAAAGTTTGAGGATAAAGAGAGTCCGGACAGGCTGAAGATATGGAAGGATGCTTTGAAGGAAGCAGCCAATCGATCTGGCTATACTATAAAAAAGAAAAGTAAGTGTTAGTTCCTAGACAAGTTTTTTTTTTTTTTTTTAACAGTGAATTATAAAATATTTCTCATAATCCAGTTAAATTAAAAATATATAGCATAATTTCTTACAGTTATAAATTACAGTAATTTCTTCTCTTACTTCATAGAATTTCGAGGTAAATTCCTGCAACAAGAGTTTTTTTTTTCTCCTTTTATTTAGCCTTCATTTAAAATTTCTTTTTTTTTTATAATGGACAGGAAATACTAATCCTGTAAGATCATTTTAGTCATGTTTCTTTCAGAAGGCAATAAGATCTAATTGATTATAATGATATTCATAGATTAATAATTGCCTCTGAGGACATTTTTTTTTTATCAATTTTAGAAAGGGTGGGTCTGTTTGCACTCCATTAATTGCCTTGAAACCATTTATTTTTAATAAAACATTTTTTTCACTAAAATACCCATTGAGTAATTTACAAACAAGTAAAAAGAATATACGATATACCTAAACAAAATGATATCACTTTCTAAATTATGAAGAAAAAAATCACAATCCATAAATAATCAAACTTATATATACAATTTTCTGAAAACAATTAAACTTAACATAAAGTTTGTACTTATTTGATTAAGCTTTCATGAAATACATAAATCTGGCTGCTACTCTCCCCCGCGTATATTCCCCTACAGATCTATGCAGTTTCATAGAGCATATTAATGCATTAATTGGCTCCCGACAATAAGAAGACAATTTCAAGTGATTAATATAATTGAGGCCATCTTGGGTACTTCTGGTTCATCGAAAATCTTTTCCAAAAATGTAGAGTGCCAGAAGAATTACCCAAATAATTCTTTTTGACCTCCTCTACAGCCTCCGCAGCCAAGAAAATTTTTAGAAAAAATATGTAGACAGTATAGAGTTTGACTATAAGAGTACTGGTAACAAGTTTCATCTAAATTACCAAAGCAAAATTATTTTCACTTCTTTGACGACCTTGACACCTTTATTATATATATATATATATATATATATATAAAACTTGATACTTCCATAATTGCACATTTTCCTTTCAGTAGTTTTTGGTCTTCTCGAATTTCATTGTTTTAATTCATATTTTTTTCAATATTATAGTTAAACGGTATTTTAAAACTTAGTTTTGTGTTGAAGATCTGGAGAAGAATGAGTATAAAATGAAATATATTCCTTTATTTTCTGCATCTTGACATGCTTAATTACCTTTAGTTTCCAAATTATATCATTAGTCTTTTGTTTCCAATTACCTATTAATAGGTAATTTATTTCCAGAGAAGAATCCATATGCATAAATTATATTTATCCATGTTTGATATCTCAATAATGATTATAGTGATCAAATTTAATGTAAAAAGTATTGGCTTTTAATTTTTTTTTTTAAAGATAGTAACTTCAAGTTTTTCAAATATATTTTCCACAAATTTGATTATGTATATATTTTTGTAAAACTTAGCTTATATAGAAAACAAGAGTATGCATTATTTAGATATATGATATGTCTTATATACATAAGCCTAAGGAAAATAAGTTAGTTAATTTAAGAAAAAACTTTTAAGAATATTTTAGCACTCAAGTTAATTTAAGTTTTAAAAATATTTGATGTTAACTCATTATCTCTCTTGTTGATTTTATGAGAATGAAGAGGCAGAAGGTGTACTCTTGGACCTATCTAACTTAGACGACAAAAGATTAAATCTTTATGCTTTGGCAAAGATGCATAACTTGAGATTGTGCAAAGCACAAAACTCACAAATCGATGATAATTATCAAAATGTGTTTCATGGTCTTGAAGACTTTGAATCTTTCTCCACGGGCTTGAGGTGCCTCAGTTGGGATGGATACCCAATGAAATCATTGCCATCAACATTTTCTATAGAGAATCTTGTTACTCTTGAAATGCCTTAATAGCAAAGTTGAACAACTTTGGAATGGTGCTCAGGTAATATAGAGTAATCTTGCTATTTAAACATGACTATAATTGTGTTGCAAATTACTAAACAAGAGATCGATATGCGAACTCTAGTTCGTTATTTGTTTCCTTTCTTATAGGAACTAAGAAATTTAAAATATATTGATCTCATGGACTATAAGAACCTAACAGAGATGCCAAAACTCTCCAAGGCTGTAAATCTTCAGACATTACTTTTAAGTGATTGCAAAAGCCTTTGCAATTTTCTAGGTGTCGTACACTCAAAATATATTACGCTCTTTGACTACTCAAAACTCATGTTGGCTCCAACAATCTCAGATAAGGTGAAAGAATTAGATCCAGCTGACACTCAATAAAAGATTTGCTTTTCATTGAAGATTATCAACCAAAACTAGTTAGATTGGATCTCTCATGGTGTGCAAACCTTGAATGCCTCTTAGGTTTGTAAGTGTGAATCTTTGGAAACACTTTTTCTCATTGGTTGCAAAAAACTCCAATTGCGCAATGACATGGGTGATTTGGGACTTTATAAACGCTTTCCTTAAATTTGAGGTCTTTGAAACATCTAGACTTAACCCTATGTGAAGTCAGGGAGTTACCTAAAAATCTTTGTTATTTTCCTCTCTGCAAGTGTTATCTCTAATTGGAAATAGGGTTGAGAGAATACTAGAAACCATCAAAAACCTTTGTAGTTTGCATGTTTTAATCATAAGGGGTGGGATGCTTAGATCTTTACCAGAGCTTCCAACGGGGATAAATGGGGAAGTGTATTATCGTTTGTTGGTGTTTGACACATGCCATCTCATGCATATGCAGTGCATGATATCATTATGTTTTGTCATTTTATGATAAAAATATTAATGAAGATCTCTTTCCTTTTCATATTTATCTCATATGAATATTTTTGTTGGGAAAGATACATTGATTGGAGTGCATTTTTGGAAATCCATGTCATATAGGAAGTTAATATCTTAATTATCAATTACATGCATGATTAGAATATTTTTGACAAGTTTTTATCTTGGTTGAGATATTTTTGATAAACACTTATCTTAATTGACAATTATATATTTGAATAAGGATAATTTTGATAAGCATTTATCTTGATTATTAATCAAATATATGATTAAGATATGTATGTCGATTATCTATATGATGAATACTTCCTATCTTTTATTGATTTATATCTAATCTTTTTATGGAGGTAAGAAGTTATCTTGGTTGCTAATCACATCTTTGATTAGGATATATTTGGTTGTCACTCATTTACATGATTAGGATATACTTGTCAAATTATTTAAGTGATTGAGGTATCTTTTCCTATATTATATGATCTTTATCTAATCATATATCTTTTTAGTTATTGAGATTTTGCAGGATTATGATATTGATTGAGATTGATGTCAATTACTATATAGAGCTGTCTACTTAGTCTATATAACGAGGCATTCAGAATATGGAAGCAAGAAGTGTGGATTAACGCAAAAAGAAGTTAGCTGCATAGAAAGCATAGTGTATTGTGCTTTCTTTTGATTTCTTTGTCAAAAACTTTATGCTTTATTTGAGTAAGTGAGTTAAGATTGTGTATGACTCATGTGTGTTGAGTATATGCATAGATCTAAATTTATAAGTGTTGTTAGAGTTGTGTAAGCTTAAATGAGTTGAGTGATTACATAAGTCTGTAACAATAACGTTAGTTATGACTAACTAAACTAGTTTAGTTACGTTAGTCATAACTATGAAGTGCAATATCAAAAGAGTGTGTAAAGGACTATGGCTGTGATCGAGGTTGATCAAGTTTGCATAGATTAGGTTTGTAAGTGAGCAAGTGTCTACCACTGTAAAAAGTCATAAGTTGAGTATACCATAAGAAAAAACCTAAAAATTGACCGCTAAAAATAGTCAAATAACTAAATATTTGACTGTTTTTATGACTCATATGTAGACAGCTCTATATATAATTGACATCAATTTCAAGAGGTGTGGATTAACGCAAAAAGAAGTGAGTTGCATAGAAAGCATAGTGTATTGCGCTTTCTTTTGATTTCTTTGTCAAAAGCTTTATGCTTTAATGGAGTAAGTGAGTTAAGATTGTGTACGACTCATGTGCGTTGAGTATGTGTACAGATCTGAATTTATAAGTGTTGTTAGAGTTGTGTAAGCTTAAATGAGTTGAGTAATTACATAAGTCTGTAACAATAACATTGGTTATGTCTAACTAAATTAGTGTAGTTATGTTAGTCATAACTATTAAGTGCAATATCAGAAGAGTGTGTGAAGGACTATGGTTGTGATCAAGATTGATCAAGTTTGCATAGATTAGGTTTGAGAGTGAGAAAGTGTCTACCACTATAAAAAGTCCTAAGTCGAGTATACTATAAGAAAAAAACCTAAAATTTGACCGCTAAAAAGAGTCAAATATCTAAATATTTGACTATTTCAATGAGTCAAGTATGTCACTGTCAAATATGATAACGTTTAACTATATTTGATTGTTGGTCAAACGATCAATTAAGTACAGTAACATATTTGACTCACCGTTCCTAGTCAAATATATAAGCCAAGGAATGCAATAATATTTGACTACAACCGTCAAATAGGTAGGGACGTAACGGTCAGAAAATTCAAAATGTTATGCATATTTGTTTGGTTCTAACAGTCAAATATGTTGCGAAAACCATAGTTGATTGTCACCTTACTGGAATATATGGTTTCATAATAGTTTCTTTTTTGACTTTTTTTTGATGGCAAGTATGATTGATTAGAAATATAAAAAAATATAATAATAATATATATGACACATGACTGTATCATATATATTATTATTATATTTTTTATTTAAAATAGGTTTTTTTATATATTTTGTAGTTTTGAAAATATAGGAATTTAATTAAATAAAATAATAACTTGTAATAAAACAAAGGAATTTAAAATAGGTTTTTTTATAAAACATAAAGCCAAAAAAAAAAAAGGAATTTGAGTTATAAAATCTATTACAAAAATCTATTTCCTATAATAGCCATTAGGCTAATTAAGTCCTAAAATGATTGAGTATATTCTAACAAATTTAGATATATTCCAGCAAGGCATGCATAAAGATGAAAAAACAAAAAATATAAAATCTCTGAAGAGAAATAATAAAAAAACCATTTTCTTCATGCAAATCCGCAATACATGCATTGTAGAATATCCTACACATGAAAAAAAAGCATTCAAGCTTTATCCTTCAAATTCTTTGCATTGTAACACAATACTCCACAAAACATACCCATATTATATTTATTCTTATCCTATATATGCATTCTTATCATTAAATATATAACCAAGATTTTATATTAAGAACAACAATCTGCATAAAATATCATTAAACATATGCATTCTTAACAATTATATACCTTCAATTGGTAAACATGCATGGGGTTGCATTCCAGAAAATGGCAGCAAATTGTTCAAAAAAAAAAAAAACCACAAAACAACAATCTGTAGTGCTCCATGTTGGTAAACTCATATCATAATAGTTAGTAAATATAAGAGCAGATAGATTTGCATTTCATCAGTTCAAAAGTTCCAATATTCATCATAATGAGTAATTTACAATTGTATCATTTGTAAAATCTGAACATATCACTATCCTTAAAAAATAAGCCCCCCTAAAAAAGGTTACCTACAAACTGATTCCCACCTCTATTAACCCTAAAACACAAAGTTAGCTACTACTCTTCAAAAAGCCATTAATTGACCAGCCTAAAACAACTGCTTCTCACCTTGCCTTGATTGCCTTATAACGCAACTAGGAGGGGTATTTATAGTAAACCACCTCCTCAATGGACAGCCAAGATTTATTACATCCGACGGTCCTAGTTTTGCCTCCTAAAATATCTAGATATTTATATAAGGTAGGCTACAAATATCTTAGATATTTGCTAAGGGAGGTTCTAGTACTTTACTTGGCTAGAGAGTTCTAGAAATTGGGCTTGGTCTTGGCAAGCCTTGCATATTTCTGGATCACTCTCACAAGTGATTCGGGCGGACCGTAACAGTAAGCTCTTGTTTCGAGTAGCGGCGCCGAACCGCAAACTAACAACTACTTAGTGTTAAAAAGCACAATCTTCATTTGATTTTCGTTATACCATTAAAGTAGGACAACCTATAGGGTATAACTCCTTGTGGCCCATCTTCACATTAACACATCATATGTTAGTGTGGAAGGCCGCGGAGCCCATATATATTATATAAGGTGATAAGCCTTGTATAATATATACATACGGAGTCATTTCTAATCTAAAATATTGAAGTGGAAGATGCACTACAAGAAAACGGGCCTTTTACCGCGGGCCCAAACCGCGGTAAAAGGCCTTCTACGACGGGCCTACGGCGGTTTTAGCCCGCCGTATAAAATGGCGCCGTAAAAATTAATTTTACTTTTTACCGCGGTTTTGGCCCGCGGTAAAACGGGTTCTACCGCGGGCTGAAAGCCCGCCGTAAAAATTCGTGGTGTGGTCACTTTTTTTACGGCGGGCCTAGTGCCCGCGGTAAATAGGTTAACGGCGGGCCTGTTGGCCTGCAGTAGAAAAATTTTACCACGGGCTTCCAGCCCGCCGTTAAATGATTTCCTTCCACCTTATCCTTAAAAATGTGGGTGACACACTCTGAACAGAAAAAACACATTAATAATAAAGACAACAAGTATACACAAAAGACAAATGCAATTCATTTATTTAATAATAAAGGCAGCTCGTCAAGCCACTGCAGACATTAGCCCACGTAGACACATTAAACATGTCCCACAACTTTTTTTACATCTTAGCACCACTACCAAAAGTTTTTACTTAGTCAGCTCTACAACCTAGTGAGGACACATCATACAATAGCATTAAAATGACAACAACACTGGAAGCAAAACGACGCTATTTACATGCAACCCAAGTCGGTAACCCATCATCATCACCTCAGTCCTCAGTGATGGTGCTTGCTCCTAGTCTCGCCACTGTAGAGCCTGCAATTATCATCACATACACCTAACTTACTGTTAGCCAGATTTAAATCATGCCCAGGAAACATATCAGAGCCATTCGCTAAGATAGGACCACGGTAAAATTAAACATCCCCAGATATGGCAAAATATAAATCAAACATCTTGCACAAGTTAGGCTGCCTTACTCAAGTTAGATAACAGTTTATTTGAGTAGTTTCTCTCCTATTTATTGAAATTAGTTAACGCTGTAAACATCAAATACAGTTAGAAATAGCAGGAAGAAAATTATTCAGCTAATGAAATAGAGTTAAGCATTTGAGTATACATCGATCCATTTGTATCAATATACTAGCCTAATTTTAAGATTTTGGCCACACTAAACAAGTTGCAAAAGTGTAGTATGTTTTAGCATAAGATGTTTGACTTACATCAGCAACAGTGATTTTCTCTGGCAGCGAAACATAATCGTCTAAGTCCGACTTATGACTTAAGTTCGTTTAAAAAGTGCAAACCAGTGCAAACAAAGATCAGCATGAATTGTAATAGACTTGCAATGCATAACATGTACACCCTAAAACTTTTCAGTTAAATGAAGAAGTTATAATACCCAATCACAATAAAATATAATATATCTACAAATGGAAAATATTGTGCTTATTATATCAAAAGGGTGGCATGGAGATCATTGATTACTGGAACAACGAGACCAGATGCCCAAGTTCTCTAATGTGGGAGAGGTGCAGGAAGTAGGCAGGCTACAAAATACCAACTGTTCCAGCTCAACCATCACTAGACAGCAAAACATATAAAGACAAACCCCAAAAAGATAAAAAAATCAGTTGAGTACCTGCATACTGAAAATCAGCAGCCTGCGGATATTGATCACCAAAACGAGTCTAATCTTCTGGTCTGCCAACTGGTGCAAACTGCGATTGCATATGTTGATTCTCCATTGCAGCCCGTGCATTGGCCTATTCTTTAGCCCTGGCTGCCCAATCTTGTGCATTATTGTGGGCTGCCATTACAAAGATTGTTTAAAGGTCATTACAAATATAAACATAATCAAAATGAAGGTCATAAACATTTAAAACAAAATAAATAAATAAAAACCCGCGGTAAAGATAATCTCCCAGTAACAATATGTAAGATTATATATATATATATACACACACACTTCAATAACTAATTCTAGTTGCAAATTAATCAGTAACAAACCAGTCAATATTAACAACAGTGAGCAAACATTAAAAAAGTAGAATGGAAATAAAGCTTACCTGTGTAATCCCAACCTTGGTTATGATGAGTCTAGTTGGAAATGCCCCAATCCTACAAGCATTCTTAAGAAATGAAAACATGATACATTAAAGCTCCCAATCTTTCTAGATTTCTAGTTGACTAATAAAGCACGAATCGCAGTATGGAGAAGAAAATCAACCTCCAAAATCATTCTAGAAAATCAACTACCTCTCTTGCTGCGAAACAAAAACCCAATCAACAAAATCCATCTGACGAAATCAACTTAAATCAATTATTGATCAAAAAAAACCAAGATTCAACATTGGATGTGAGGAAAAAATCAAAACCACTATCTCATCTTCAAGCATGCACTTTGGCTTCTGCCACTAGCAATCAAAACCACGACCACAACCAAAAACCTAGCCTCCACCAGCAACCACAATCACAACAAAAAACCCAGCCACTTGCGATAACCATTTTAACACATTCATCAAAAACATTCAAAGATCAGAGTATCGGTGATGAAGGTTGGCCGGTTTTGTGGTGGTGAAGAAGGATTGTTTGGATAAGTGGAAAGGGCTAATTTAAAAAATGAAGGGGGCTTGCTTGGTGATGATGGCTTGTGGTGGACTGTTTGGTTATAGGAGAGATTGGAGATGATGGTTCGAAGAGAAGAGGTGGCTGCGATTGGCTATTTCTCGGCTTGAAAGGGTGGTGGTATGATCGGGAAGAATAAAAGACAAGGGGAGATCACTGAAGGAAAGAAACTTTTCGTTCGGAGAGGATGAGGGAATAGGCCAAAGCAAGGAGATGGTGGCTGGATCGGAGAGAAAGAGATGCAGATCAGATGCTTGCTGTCGAAAAATAGAGATCGGAGAAGGAATCGAGTTGGGCTGCTTGGTGTGAAGCTCAGTGAGGAAAGTTGATTGGAAAAGAGAGATTGGGTGGAGGAGGTTGCAAGGGAGATGGCGATGATTGACCAGAAAGAGAAGGCGGCGAAGGCTGAGTCTCAAAGTGAGAGCAAAGCTTTTGCCTCCAAGTGTTGTGGCCAATAGCCTCTCTCCGCCACTGTTTGGAAAAAAGATTTTAGGAGAGAGCAACTGAGGGTTGACGGAGACAGGCAGCGACACGACGGAGGGAGATAAGAGTCAGAGGAAGAGACCAGAGAGCCAGATGAGATGAGGGATTTGGGTTGATGGGAGAGAAGGAAATTGGGGATTACGAATTAGGAGAAAGAAATTAGACGAGAGAGAGGAGGGAAATGAAAACTTTTTTTATCGACTTCTACTGCGGTCATTAGAGACCGCAGTAAAGTTATTGGTCTTTTACTGCGGGCGTGGTAGCCCGCCGTAAAGTTATTTTTTTACTGCATTTTTAAATGCCCGTCGTAGATGAGTGCAGTAAAAGCCTATTTTTTTAGTAGTGATGCCAGATGTTACGAGAATAACATTAAATATACATGGCCAAGCTTAAATAACAGAAACTTTAAACATCCAGTCAAGGGATCTGATTGTTTTCATAAGATAAAAGAAGAAAATGTCAGCCAACCCAGGTATTAAAATTATCTCATCAATCAAATTAGTATTTAGAAAATCACCAAAAAGGAAGGTAGGTTTTCTCTTTTCATATTTTATGAAGGACAGACGGGAGACAAACAAGAAGGATCCACAACAAACATTAACCACTGCAACAAAGAATGAGATGCTTTAGAAATTAATTTATAGATTATACTTATTTGTTATGTTAGTTGGTTTAGGTAAGGTTAACACTAGACTGTCTGTCTAAAAGTGGTTCCATTATCAAATTCCATACCTCTTCTAAGCCGCAATGGCATTTGGTTTTGGTGGGATTAATCAATCAACTTATTGGTTTATTTAAGACTCCTAAATTAGTGCTCTCCTCAACGTTTTATATATTTATATTAAATTTTAGACACATGCACTGCAAAAAATTACTTATCAATCAATAAGTCAAAAAGATAATTAGCTAGTGAATGCTACAATCAAAAAAGTTAAAAAGCCAAATAAAATTGAGTGTTGATAAATGTGGATTGATGTAAAGCCAAATACACAAAATTAACATGTACATACAAGCAATAGCAGACCCAGACATATGAGCACCACTGAAAGAATCTCACTAGTATATCACTTGAATACTAACTGACTTTCGACGAGCGACATTAATTTGGGCCAAAAGCTAACAGAGCAGGAATAAGGTGAGAGGACATCAAGGCTGATTACACCTCGAAAATATTTGTACTTTTTGCATGTCATGTACTTCACCAAAGGGAAAATGTTAAAATACCCAAAGCAAGCTAGCTTGCTAGAAATCAAAATTTTTCAGAAATGGATTTTGCAATTCATTTTCACATAAAACTCATATGTTACTATTCTTCTACCTATCATCTTTAAAGTATGACAGCTTATTTTTCTTTTGTGTTAAAGATAATTAATTAACCAGACCCTTCTTGGGTCAAGCCATTTGTGAACTTATATTTCGTATGAAGACTACCAATTGGTGTTAGTGATATAAATTCTTGTTGAGCAAAGCTAGCATATTATTGTCGAGAATGGTCGCGGAAATTTTTTTTCCTTCATTTATTATGTGCGATAACAGCAAAGTCACATATGCGAGTATTCGTGAAGTCTATCTTGCACATTATTGCCGGTGCAAGGATTCAAGGTGCAGTCCATATCAGAATATGAGTATCTAGAAAGTAATATCTAATTGACAATGACTTTCAGATTTAATTAATTAGTATTCCTCGGTCAAAAAGAGAGAGCTTGTATGCTAAAATAAACATTTGCGTGCATTCATGCATCTATTAACAACGGAAGTGGGTGATAAGATCTTACTGGCTCTTGAAATTTGATGATAATGACTGATATTCCACATTTAGCTAGCGGTCCAATTATAGCAACCTATTCATAGGATATAATCCTCGGGAGAAACTAGCGTGACCACAATCCACTGTCACGATCTCCCTCTTACATCATGAAAAAAGACCATTGTGAGTAGTCGAACCCAAGACTTCTTTATTGGCCTTACTAACTCTTTTTTGGACCGTCCTTGTCACTTAAACCAACCCATTGTGAGTTACAGGATAGAAGATCTTAGCTAGCTTCGTTGAAAAACATGGTCAACAAGTAAAAAATAAAACCTAAGAAAACTGTGTACAGATCATGATGCATCATATAGAATGGACTTAACAATTACAAAGCAGAGCAATAATTTGTCCGTTTAATTAGCATACCGGGGCCCAGCAGTAACAAAAGTTGAACACACTATGAACTCAAATAATTGAGAAATATTACATATTTATCAGTGACTTTAACTATTCATATAATAATTTTCGAATTTGTTGTTTTATTTATTTATTTATTTCTGAATGATATTATTAATCTTTTATCAAGAAAGCATTTAAAATTTTCATCCTTATCCTAAAATGAGTTAACCTAAGGTAGCTTATGAATATTTTTCAAAATTAGTTTTAAGGTAATAATCATAAAAATAACAATGTATAAATAAATGAAAAGTAATAAAATTTCACTGTGAGGTAACAAGAAGCCTTATTACACATCACATTGCTGTTCATATGAATAGAGAGTAATTATAAGTTTAGGTAGGGTGGTCTATGATCTGATAAAGACTGAAGAATGAGCCAATACAATTTTGACAAAATTAATATTTGTACAAAACTTTGTTTATATAATTAATTCAGATTCATCGTACTTGTCCACTTTTATACTTCCCTTTTTCTAATTTTTTATTACCAACCTTTTTTTAATTACTTCCAAGCCTCCATGAATGACTAGATCCACTGCTACACTTTCAACTCTCCACGCCCAACCATACTAACTGGAATCATCTTTCTCCAATTGACTTTGTTTAAAACCTGCACGTACTTCCTGCTATCGATCATTAGCCAAAAAAACTATACCGAAATGAACAAATAAAAGTGATTTCATCCATCTAATATCAACTTGGAAAACAAGTTTTAAAAAAGTTGAATACGTCTTCATTATCCTTTTAAAAGTCATAAAAGAAAATTCCTATTGACAAATAGTGTTTATTAACAGATAAAAGATAAATAGATTGGTTCTCTTATTCATTTTATTTCATATTATGATACATCGATACATTCATTTTGTGTCATATTATGATAAATCGATACATAGTTTTATATAAAAATAGAAAAAAAATACATAAAACCTGCAAACACTCATATATAATTTTTCAATACATCCTATCATAACTGCCTAGCCAAAAGAGACTACTGACGCTCAATCCCTCCTATCATGTTGCTGATTTGAGTGTCTTGTTGTGATTTTTCTTATCATACAATTAATAATTTTATAGAATAAGGATCCTCAATTAACTCATCTCATTTATACAATATAAAGAATAACTTTTTTTATTAGTTAGTATTTAGACTGGCAATTTTTCTCCCCGACGTGAAAGCAAATTAATTTATTTAGAGAAAAACTTAATTGGTTTTTGTTGTTGCCGTTGTTTCTTTCTTCTTCTTCTTCTTCTTCGTCTCTTCTCTCTCTCTCTCTCTCTCTCTCTCTCTCTCTTTCTCGTATGTAAACGAATATTGGAACCGATATGACTTCTTTCCAATAAGCCCCATAGTCATGCGTCGACTGAGCACAAAAAGAAAGTTTGTTCATATCTTGACTAAAGGGTACATGAGTCATAATAGAAAAAGAAAAATCTATCGAGAGTTTGTTTATTTAGATAAAATCAAAGGGAGTGCAATAATTGACTACCTTGGATGTAAAATTCTATAAATCATTTCTAAATAATAACGCCTTAATTGCTAGGGACTAGCAATAAGTTGATTGGGAGGTGTGATGAACACTTAAATATGAATGTTTCATAAGAGTTTAATTCAACATATTGCACTAATAATGTCATTAAATTCCTCAAATTAGCATATTAGTAGTCTTCGCATCTTTGGAATTAATTTTCTCTTAATTTTGATTTTGTTATAGGTTCGGTAAAATGGGCATAACTTTCAATTTATAGATCAGAATAGTGCAAATCTAAATGTTTTGGAAAGTTGATCCAATTATCTACAAGATTTTGTCTCATAGGCTTCATCAAATTCGGGCTCTAAGTGGACCAAAAATGGGTTTGAAGTGAACCCATATGCAGTTTCGGCCCAGTCTGATCATGCTTCAGTATTTTGGACATATCTCTCAAAATATGTATCCAAATCGTCTGATTCAAAATCTTCTAGAAAGCAGAGACAAATATCTACAACTTTTATGAAGACATGTGATCAAAATTCTCAATAATTCATTGCCAAAATCAGTGGTCAAAGTCGGTGCCCCTAATGATCCCAATTGTCAAAGATTTTTACAACTAATATTTGACAATTGTGTCCTTGTAATTTGACAAGTTTGTCCCTGGATGTATCTATAAATAGAGATGCCTTAAAACCATTTGGACATCTTGGCCTTGGCTGGATCATTTTGGCTTTGGCTAGGATCTTGTATTATGTTTTGTGTGTTTATGTTATTAATGAATTTTCTTTTTCTTGCATTTTATTTTCTTTCTCTTATAATGTCTTTCTAATTTCTCTTTGGCTAAGGTGAAAGGGTGAAACCCTTGATATGAGAATAAGGATTCTCTAACCCTTAGGTATGTACTTAATACTCATAATCTTTTGTTATTTATTTTATATGATTTATATTTCTTTTCTTAATCAATCTTGACACCACTTGTAAAGTGGAGGTCTTGATCCATTATCGATAATCCTTGACACATCAGATGCTTGGATCCTTTCTAGATGTCGTATGGTTCTTCTTTACCGACACAAGTCTAATTAGGAATCTTGATTTGTTGTAGACATACGGTGATTGGCACATGGGATGCTTGAACCCATTTACAAGAAGTGGTTTAAATATTGGTAACGAAATAAATATAATTCATATAACTAAAATGGGTTAATTATCCTTATTCGATATATCAAGGGCGGGTCCCCTAATCTTAGCTTTCATTCTTATTGTGTTATTTTCTCTTTGTTATATTTTAATTATTCTTATTTATTGTTTATGAATTTGTTCTTTCAATTGCTATGGAAGGTTTTACCATTTAAATTCTCATGGTTGGTTTTACCACCTAATTCTATGGATGGTTTTACCTCCTTTTGCTTTTTATTTTATATTTGAATGGTCGGTAATACCGCCTACCATCATTATATTTATTTGTTGATATTATCTCACCATCCCTTTGAATCATTCATATCATATTTGATTAGCTTATAATTTGTAGCGCTTTAAATCCCCTTCCTCGTGGATCGACCCCGGTCTCACCGGGTTTATTACGTCGACACTCCTATACTTGGGAGATAATCCTTTTTTGGATGTGTCATCTATAATACATTTCAAAAGAATAAAAAACAATATCACAAAAATTCCAATTTCTGCAGTGGTATGATGGTTGCTAAGGGAACTTCGCGTCACTATGCCAAATGTCCTCCCAAAAATCTAAAATCTAACGCTCACCTGAGACACACAACAGAATAATACACTCAGTAAGTACCTAGATATGAAATTTAAGTAGAATTCATGTAGTTATGAATCTCATAAATACACTACATAACACTTGCTTGACTGGTAAAGGTCACACACTGGCATGGATAACCTGGTGCAACTGCGCCAAGTTACTGCCCTACGAGCATTTTCAAAAAAGGGATGGAGCCTTTGCGCCAACCATGTGGTGCTACAGCGCCAACTCTCTGTCTCGACTCATTGCAAAAAAAGCGATGGCACTCCTGTGCCAAAATTTTAGCGTTACGGTGCCAACTCTCTGCCCCTCACAATGTGTAGTATAGAGCTTGTGCTCGTATGTAAGTATACTGGTGCTCCTGCGTCGATTATGTTTAAAGGCTAACACTTAAGTCATTTTCTTTGTTTTTCACTCACATATATTTGATCAATTTTCACTATTCATACACTACACAATACCAACACATATAATACCCACCTTTCACACATATATACAGATAAATCACATTTCTCTACACATTGTACACATGTCTATCTTACTCGTCATCAAAAGCTCTTGAAGATACACACACACACACACACACACACACATACACATATCGCACACATATTCACAAATTGGGCGGACACTTTCATAACCCTACCCATCATGCATATGCTAGTTTTGGGTGGACACTTCCATAACCCAACCCTACATGCATTTCATTAGCTTAGGGCAAACACTTCCACAACCCAATCCTATGCATGAATTCCATCATAACTTTCAAGGCTTTTCCCCAAAGTCTAACATAAATTTCATAATTTAAAGCACCCATCACACCTATAGTATACAATTTCAAGACATCACTCACACACATATACAAGGGAGTGAAATCACTCATTGTAACCATTCCAAATAAATCATCCGTCAAGGTCATAATCATAATAAACTCAACATAATTTAAGGTACAACACCGAATCTATTGTGCCATCGAAGTGATCTACCTACTTACCTAATTCCTTTACTCCTTTAGCTCTGATTATCACCTAAAAATCATTACACGCCTTAAAGATTAGCAATACATTCTGCCAACCCGTAATATTAATAACATCATTTACTAAGCAATATCACACACACACCTTGATTGGATGATCAAATTAAAAGGTCATTTATTTGCAATCCTCACCAAACTTCATGGGATTAAAGTAGACACATGTATCATATCCCATAAATTTCATTGACTCAAAATAAGGCCATATACCACATAGAAACTCTTAGTCTTTCTTAAATAGAAAATCTGTCTACGTGCCTTTCAACTGAGCAATATCATTTTAAAGAATTTTATAAAATTCATTGTTGATCTAATAATCACCAAACTTTAAATTCTAAAACTGGGCATAGATAAGAATCATTTTACCAAAAATCACAATTCCAACGAGTCTAAGTCCTTCAAAACAATTTAGCTTATTTGCTCTCTTCTAGAAGCTAAAATCTTCAATTTTACAGCCACAAATTTGAAAAATCATACAAAGCTCCAAAGGCCATAAAATTTTCCATTTCAATAGGAAACATACCCAAGAAATTGTATTTAAAAAATCAAAAATTTCATTAAGGATTGGCTCCTCAAATGAAACCGTTTCCCAAACTCTATTTCAAAACAGGGGATATCCGAATTTGGTTTAACAGATTTGAAAAATCACCATAATTTGCTCACTTCGAATTTTTGAGAGATTCTAAATGCTATAAACACCTTAATGTGTCTAGTTTTTCATTTAAAAATTTCAGAACCAAATTATATTCCTAGAAGTTTAGAGAAAATTTGTACTCCCTACTGCTCAGTTTGACTGTCCTACATAATTCTAACCCAATCATCATCTATGGCCTGCCTATCTCATCCACTCTACTAGAATCATGTATAACCCATCAATTTGTGATTTTCCATCATACCTAAATGCATACGTCACATGACATACCATAAATTATAGTTTAATATGACATTCCTTTCCAAAATTTAGTAACTAAGCATAGGAAATTGAAGGAGAGAAAGATTCCTATCTGGAATTCCTCCTAGCTTCCTTTAATTTCCTTGATTTCTCACAATGAAAAGAACAAGAGGGAGAGAGTGCACTGGAGTCTTCTTGAAGATAAGGAAAAGAATGCAAGTTCTAGAGACTTAATCATATATATAGATAAGCTTCAGGCAAAATTTCAATTTGACCCCAATCTCTTTAAGTCTCTTTATTGATCCCCTACTATTTTAACCCTTATAACACACACACCTTTATAAATATACATTTATTCAAGACATATTAATATTACAAAACTTAGGGTGTTACAACTCTCCCCCCTTAAAAGATTTTCGTCCCCAAAATTCAGGCCATTTATTTGAAGAGAAAAGGATATTTTCCTCGCATCTCATCTTCTCGTTCCCAAGTTGCTTCCTCAATGGAGTGATTTTTCAATTTCACTTTTACCAAAGGTATCTTTTTCCTTCGTAGCTCATGTTCCTAATGGTCTACAATTTGCAATAGCCCTTCTTCATATGATTCATATGACAAATCATCTTTTAGTTATAGTAATTCAAAACTCAACACACGAGAAGGATCCAGGATATATTTCCACAACATCGGCACATGGAATACATTGTGCACACCGAAAATGAAGGTGGCAGCACAAGTCGGTAAGTTGCATCTCCAATCCTCTCTAGAATTTCATACAAGCCAGGATATATTTCCCTTTTCTTTTGAATCTCATTACTCCCTTCACTGGAGTCACCTTGACCACAATCTAGACTCCTTAGGCCACTCTTGACCACCCCTAAGATTGTAATAGGATAAAAAGATTTCTTGAACTTGGGGATCTTTTTATCTTTTGGACCCATTAAAACCCAGTTGTGCAGGTTGTAGATGTGCATGCAATGAATATAAATTATTAACTTTCCACTACATTACAGGACAACCATGTCCAAACACGCACAAGTAAAAACAATTATAAAAGAAACTAGATGAAGAGAGGTGAAAAGGAAGGGAGTGGGCACCTTATTTATGACCAGCACTCTTGTCGATGGTGGGGGCAATGAAGCAATTGACTGAGGAAGGAGGCAATGCAAAAATTGAGAGACTTGATCAATGAAGTGAGAGTGAAAGAGAGGGAAAGAGTTTCTAGAGTAAAATTATAAGAGGGAAGCCAAAATAGGAGCGGGAGAGGGGAAATGAGTGATAAAAGTGGGTCAGTCAATATATTTATAAAGAGTAGCAAAGATGTAAATAAGTTAAATGCTTTTTGTGTCAAATATATTAAGAATACAGGTTCACATTTTTTAGGTCTATCATATGTGACTGTTTTAAGGAAAAAAAGTCAAATAATAAAAATTGATGCTTCAAATAATTGAAAATTTATTGTAGTATAAACACATACAGTATAGTAGATTGTAACTCTTATTGTCTATAAATGTAGGCTGGTTTATAGCCAACTCACATAAAATCTTCTGTTTCATTTTATTTTACAGTTTTTAGTTATGTTATTGTTAACTATCCATAATACAAAAACTAACATGGCTTATCTTTGTAATCAATATCATGTTCATCATTGTTATTCTCACACACATCAAGGCCACAAAGATTAAATTTCTCCCAGTGTCTAAAATTGAATTAGTCAAAAATTCTTCTACAGTCTTTTCAATTCCCTTTCCTTAATTTTGATATATGACATTGGCTCTTTTATTTTGTGTGCTACAGTTGGTGTTGACTTTCATTGGGTGTAGGAATCTCCTTGGAAACTTTGTGATGGACTGTGTTATCTCCTTGAAATTTCGAAGTGGTTTAAGTTTCAAAACAATGGATGTACTATGATTCTCAAGGACCCAATGGATTAAAGCAATAAAACTTTCTTGATTCTAATATAGGTGTTGCATTGGCATTTCCAAATGATAGATACCTTAAGAACTGTGAAACATCCAAAAAAGGATTATCTCCCAAGTATAGGAGTGTCGAAGTAATAAATCCGGTGAGACCGGGGTCGATCCACGAGGAAGGAGACTTAAGCGTTATAAATTATAAGCTAAGCAAATATAATATGGATGATTTAAAGAGATGATGACATAATATCAAATAAATGTAAGGATGATAGGCGGTATTACCGACCATTCAAATATAAAATGAAAAGCAAAAGGAGGTAAAACCTTCCATAGAATTAGGTGGTAAAACCAACCATGGGAATTTAGGAGGTAAAACCTTCCATAGCAATTGAAAGAACAAATTCATAAACAATAAACAAGAATAATTAAAATATAACAAAGAGAAAATAACACAATAAGAATGAAAGCTAAGGTTAGGGGATTCGCCCTTGATATATCGAATAAGGATAAACAACCTATTTTAGTTATATGAATTATATTTATTTCGTTACCAATATTTATACCACTTCTTGTAAATGGGTTCAAGCATCTAATGTGTCAATCACCATATGTCTACAACAAATCAAGGTTCCTAACTAGACTTGTGTCGGTAAAGAAGAACCATACGACGTCTAAAAAGGATCCAAGCATTTGATGTGCCAAGGATTGTCGACAATGGATCAAGACCTCCACTTTACAAGTGGTGTCAAGATTGATTAAGAAAAGAAATATAAATCATATAAAATAAATAACAAAAGATTATGATTATTAAGTACATACCTAAGGGTTGGAGAATCCTTATTCTCATATCAAGGGTTTCACCCTTTCACCTTAGCAAGAGAGAAATTAGAAAGACATAATAGAAGAAAGAAAATAAATTATAAGAGAAGGGAAATTCATTAATAACATAAACACACAAAACACAATACAAGATCCTAGCCAAGGCCAAGAGATCCCAGTCAAAGCCAAGATGTCCAAATGGTTACAAGGCACCTCTATTTATAGATACATCCAGGGGAAAACTTATCAAATTACAAGGGCACAATTGTCAAATATTAGTTGTAAAAATCTTTGATAATTGGGATCATTAGGGGTATCGACTTTGACCACCGATTTTGGCAATGAATTATTAAGAATTTTGATCATATGTCATCATGAAAGTTGTAGATATTTGTCTTAGCTTTCTAGAATATTTTGAATCAGATGATTTGGATACGTATTTTGAGAGATATGGCCAAAGTACGGAGGCATGGTCAGGCTGGGCCGAAATTACATATGGGTTTACTTCAAGCCCATTTTTAGTGCACTTAAAGCCCGAATTTGATGAAGCCTTAGGGACACAATCTTGTAGATAATTGGATCAGCTTTCCAAAACATTAAGATTTGCATCATTCTGATCTATAAATAGAACGTTATGCCCATTTTACCAAACCTATAACAAAATCAAAATTAAGAGAAAATTAATTCTAAAGATGCAAAGACTACAAATATACTAAGTTGGAGAATTTAATGACATTATTAGTGCAATATGATGAATTAAACTCTTATAAAACATGCACATTTAAGTGTTCATCACACCCGCCAACCAGCTTATTGCTAGTCCCTAACAATTAAAGCGTTATTATTTAGAAGTGATTTATAGAATTTTACATCCAAGGTGGTCAATTATTACACTTTCTTTGATTTTATCCAAATAAACAAACTCTTAATAGATTTTTATTTTTTTTATTATTTTTTTATGACTCATGTACCCTTTAATCAAGATATCAATAAACCTTCTTTTTGTGTTCAGCTGACGCATGACTATAGGGCTTATTGGAAACAAGCCATATCGGTTCCAATATTCGTTAAGGCTAACAACATTAGGTAGGGGCATTCATTTTTATTTATATATAATAACTTTTTTTTTCTTCTCTTCTCTTTTTTTTTTGAAAGAATGCATCTTTAACTCGTGTAGCGAGCCTTAGGCTAATGGCTCCCAGACCAGTTGGCCTTAGGGCATTAGGTGTTAAGACACCCCTACGAGCTTAACGACTCAGGTTGCAGATGTTTTATTTTTGCTTTAAACTTATGGATAGTGTAATGTTCGATCCCATTAAGCTTTCTCCTTAATCCATGTAAGGAGCTTTGGGCCAATAGCTCCCAAACTAGTTGGTCTTAGGGTATTAGGTGTTGAGGCACCACTCGGACTTAATTGCTCGAATTAAGGAGGCTACGAGATTCAAACTTATCCACAATTACTTTTTTTTCTTCTTTTTTTTCACTTTTTCTTTGAACTTTCCCCTTCCTTTTGTTGTTATTCTAAACAAAACAAAAAGAACTCAAATATTACAACATTCCATTTCGCCACCCACAATCATGTATCAAGGTATGCGTGTGTGTGAAGAAAAGTTTGTGAACACTTGCTTATCGAGTACATAAACACACAGTTTATTAAATGATAAGGTTGTGAGAGTTCATAGATTTAAATAATTCAAAGTGAAATGAATAAGACCTCCTTGCTACAAAATTCAAAAATCAGGACTAAATAATATGAGTTTTCTAAAGTGCAAAATCAAAACAAAATGACAAATTGGTTAGAGTGGGTTTCTAGAGTTCAAACTGGGCCTCTTTACTCTACCATTCCTGACCCAGAATACGTCTCAAGAGGATTTGAACTCCTTACACCACACTCCGAATCTAGAAACTAATTTTTTTTTAATGCAAGAAAAAGAAAATTAAAGACACACTTATGTCTACTATCCTTCCCCCCCAACCAAATGAAACATTGTCTTCAATGTTTAAATGTAGAGAGATAAAGTATAGGAGACATTACCTGAAGCTGCTGTTATTCAAGAGAGACGACCTGAAAGACTCATAAAATAAAATGCTATAAATAAAACAAAAGATAAGAAAGAATTACAAACGGAGATTCAGATCCAATCAACACTTGTTGTTTTGTTCTCCTGACCAATTGATTTGAGTTATGGATGGGTCAGGTTCATACTCGAATGCTTGTAACTTGTCAAGTAGTTCACTAGCAGTAGTGGCAGAAACAAGGATCTTTCTCGCCGGATGAGTGATAAAATTTTGTTCCACAGCTGCATTAACAAAACTTATCAAAGGATCAAAGAAATTTTTAACATTCAACAAACCTATGGGTTTTTGATGAAGGTTCAGTTGGGCCCAAGAGGCAATTAAAAAAATTTCTTCAAGAGTACCAAAGCCACCTGGTAAAGCAATAAAAGCATCTGAATTGATAAGCATATGTGCCATGCGTTCATGCATAGAAGAGACTTGTAACTCCTTCCCAACCGTTTTTCTAACAATGTTTTCTACAGCCAAGGCTTCAGGAATAACTCCTAAAATTTGGGTACCTCCTACATGTGCAGCTGTTGACACATAACCCATTAACCCGAGGCTACCTCCCCTATAAACCACATGAATCTTTCTTTCAGCCAGTAACCTCCCATGATAATTGGCTACTTCTACAAACTCTCCACTTTTACCTGCTCGAGATCCACAGAATACACATATTCTTTGGATTCGACGTTTTGAAGTTCCCTCCATGTCTATGCAACTTTCTAACTATGTGTGAAGAAGAGAACAAGAGATGTGATATTTATGGAGTGCAAAAAGGTATGCTAATGATGACATCTAAATAAGTAGCTCAGCTACTAGTTGAAAAATTTGACAATAATGCATAGAAATTGAGGTATTATAAATGCACAAGTCAAACAAAAGATATGAATTCAAAAATGATAGCTATAAGGCATTAAAATTCAAAAATGATGGCACGCATGCATATGTACAGGTAGTTGTGACTGTGGCTCACATCTTCCTTTGGTTTTACGTCCAGAAATGGCTTAAACACCTTCTATGAGTTGGGGATATGCTTCCCATCCAGTTTTCTTATAAACTGGCAAACAGGATCGTTTTGAGTCAGATTCCCAAGACTATTGATGCGTTCGAAACTAGCAAGTATACTAGTCGCACAAGTAATAAAATGATAAGTAAGATATCGTTCCCACGAGGATTGATTCTAATTGAATTTGTTATTTCCAGCAACAATAAACTAAACAGGGGGGATTTTTGTTGAATGCTTTACTAAATGAAATAAGAATGCAAGTAAAGAATAACAAAACAGAAAGTAAATTTGAATGAAAAATCAATGGGAGAAAGCTGGTTAAGGGATCCTTCTCTACCACAAGATATGGATTTGCGAATTAATTGTAGAATTGTCATCTAATTACAGCATTGAAGTTATCAACCGTAGATAATAACAAGCTCTATTACCCCAATCTTTCCTTACTTTGTTGTTAAATAAAACAAGCTCTTTATTTAATCTCTATCCATTAAACAACCTAGAACAAGCTCTCTGAGTTTAATTCAATGGATGCATTATGATAAGAAAGATAGGTTGATCTAAGCAATAAACACACAAGCTCGGATTATTTAACTTAGGTTATATTCTCCAATTGTAATCTCTGATCACAATTTTGCTACTAATGATTAGAAATTCAAGACAATTACGGATCAAGATTTCTAGTCTAGCAATAAATCACAACCAGATTATATTCAGTTGGCCACTTGATGCGTTCGAAACTAGCAAGTATACTAGTCGCACAAGTAATAAAGTGATAAGTAAGATATCGTTCCCACGAGGATTGATTCTAATTGAATTTGTTATTTCCAGCAACAATTAACTAAATAGGGGGGGGTTTTGTTGAATGATTAACTAAATGAAATAAGAATGCAAATTAAGAATAACAAAACAGAAAGTTAATTTGAATGAAAAATCAATGAGGAGAAATCTGGTTAAGGGATCCTTCTCTACCACAAGATATGGATTTGCGAATTAATCGTAGAATTGTCATCCAATTACAGCATTGAAGTTATCAACCGTAGATAATAAAAGCTCTGTTACCCCAATCTTTCCTTACTTTGTTGTTAAATAAAACAAGCTCTTTATTTAATCTCTATCCATTAAACAACCTAGAACATGCTCTCTGAGTTTAAGTCAATGGATGCATTATGATAAGAAAGATAGGTTGATCTAAGCAATAAACACACAAGCTCGGATTATTTAACTTAGGTTGTATTCTCCAATTGTAATCTCTGATCACAATTTTGCTACTAATGATTAGAATTTCAAGACAATTACGGATCAAGATTTCTAGTCTAGCAATAAATCACAACCAGATTATATTCAGTTGGCCACTCAAATACAATCAGCAAGCAATCATAAGCATTAAATATGGGAGAATACAAGCAACTTCAATTAGAGAATTGGATAACAATTCCTTACACAATCAACTTACAAAAACCATATCAGGGGCTTTGAAATCACCCTCAACCAATTCAGATTCAGTTACACATGTTTAAGAACGTGGTAAATACAATACAACATGGAGACATTCCAGAAAATGAAAGGGAAGGGAAAAACTTAGCAAATTTGATGTAATTCTCTTTGGATTGTAGTTCTTCCTCTTTCCAAGCTTCCTTTCTCCTTCAAGAACTCCAAGAGATGAAAGAATTCCAGAGCTGCAGCCTCCACCACGTTCTCCCCTCTTCAAGTTATGAAAATAAAACCCTAAAATGTGTTTAAATACTCTGCTACAGTAACGTGCTACAGTGTCCCGTATTATACATGCTACAGTGATGTGTGGAATTACATTTCTACACTTCTCACACTGTTTTGATTACAACTTTCGGTACACTGAATGGATTTATAAACCGTAAATTTCTCCAGAAAATAGACTTCGAGAGCTTTCCAACGGTATATAACATGTCATCGGGTTCATTGTATATCAATACAATTAAATCCGAGAAGATCACTGACTAGCAGAGGTGAAAATGAAGGGTTTTACTCCATTTTTGTGCAAGTTGCTCCAAAACTCCTACAAACATCAAAACCACACAAAAACATAAAAATACCAAGGAATATAGCAAAGAAACATGGACGAATTGATATAAAAGTAATACATAAATAGACACCTATCAAATTCCCCCACACTTAGACTTTGCTAGTCCTCGAGCAACTAAAATATGAAACAAAACTAAACCGAAACAGAATCAAAAAAAATTAAAACACACAAATGCTTCAACTTGCAAATAGGCCTCAAAAATTGTACTTAATTATAACCCAAGGAAAACTTCAAAATAATGCACTTGATCAAGAATTTTATCTCAAAGATTAGTTTCGCTTCATTTCAATTCCTCAAGTGTGTGTGTGTGTGTGTAGAGCCATTCTCACCTAATCACTTGTAACCCGGATGAGTTTATGCATAAAAATGAATCATATTTAATATTGAAGATGTGTGTATAAATGAACTCCATAGGCTTGCTTTTCAAGTCACTCTCCACTAATGTAGACATGCACAACACCAAGGATCAAGTAGGACTTTATTAAGCTTGTAACGTTTGGCTTGGGTGAGGTATGATAAAGGATAATAATTTAGCTCAAATCACCCACAAACACATAAATCATTCAAGACTATGTAGAGCTCAAGCCCATGACATAAAAAATTCATTCTTATTCATCAAATGACTCTCCAAACTTATTCAGAACACTCAAACTCTCTTTTTTTTCTCTTTTTTTTCTTTTTTCTTTTTTTTTTGTAGAAAGCAAAAGAAACTACACCCCCACACTTTGTTGTTTCATTCTTTTTAAGAACACCCAAAGGTATAGAACTCTTTTTTTTCTTTTTTTTTTTTAACTGCAATTCCTGTCTCTTATACACATCTAGATGTGTATAAGAGACAGACATTGTCCTCAATGTTTAAGTACGTGGAAGATAAGTACAGATTTTTTTTCTCTTTTTTTTTTTTTTTTTACAAACATAATACAACTCACTTGCATTGCTCATGGCATAATCCAACCTCCTCTAACTTCCCAAAACCAAAACATAGCTCAAAATGTAATTGCAAATGATTTACATGCTCATAGGTAAGGGATAAACTGTTTGGAACAAATTCAGTTAAGGTTAGGAAATCTTTTAGTGAGTTAACAAAGAAAAAGGTTTACAGAGGCTCAAAGGGGTAACTAGGGATCAATTTTAGTCAAGGTTGGCTCGTAAGGCTCAAACGGTCCAAAGATGGCCTAAATCATTTCCCTAATGTTGCACAGTCTAGGATTTCGCCTCGAGTGACCATCAAACAAGTTCTAGAATTCATTGAAATCTGTAGAAACACTTAAATTACATAAACTTTCTCTAAGTGAACAAATAACTCAGTGATAATAGCTCAGTGCTCAATGTTGCGCAAGGAATCAAAAGTAAAGCAAAAACCAATAAACATTTCAAGCACACAGATCCATGCATCATTTATCATTTTCCAAGAGTTATTCTTAATTCAATCATTGCCTTATCATTGGCCCATAAAATGCAAGAGAAGAGGTACGTGCATTGTTACACCTGAGTCAAGATTGTATATTTCAACAATCCTTAGGACCAGTAGCCCGCAGACTTAAGGTTTCCAGCCTATATACCTTTATTATGAAAGAACAAAACAAGAAACAAGACACTTCAAACACATGAAATAAACAAACTACAGATTTATTTAGAGAGAATGCGTTTCAAGAGTTAAGGAAACCCCATATTCTGCCATTCTCAACTTTTTTTTCGCACAAATTTTTTTTAATCGAACTGATAAAGACAAAAAACACGATACAACTTCTAAATTACATAAAATACACTTACTCATAAAATAACAAAGGTCCAACAAGCCAGCAAACAAAAACAGTCTTAGAATGGGTCTAAAAAGTTTAGAAGTTAGCCTCTTAATTCAGCCATTTATAGATTAAAGAGATCCATAATGCGGCTCAAGAGGACTTAAAAAACTTTTAACAGCCCCACTCTAAAAACCACGATTAGAAAATAGTACCTGGACAAATAACAAACCTTGAAAAACTCAATAACACATTAAAAAGAAAGCAAACAAAAACGAAGCAAACCAGCAAATAGAGATTACAGATGGAGTGTTAAATCCAGTTGACGCCTCTTATTGCCTTCTCCAAACCAATCAATCCGAGCCATTGTTGGATCAGGCGAATAGACGAATTCTTGTAGTTTGTCAATTAACTCCCCTGCCGTTGAAGCTGTAACCAGCATTTGCCTTGCTGACGGTGAGATGAAATTTTTTTCTACAGCTTGATCAAGAAAGAACAACAAACCATCAAAAAAATTATTAACATTTAACAAACCAATGGGTTTCCGATGGATGTTTAGCTGTGCCCAAGAGGTGATTTGAAATATCTCCTCTAATGTACCATAACCACCGGTCAAAGCTATAAATGCATCAGATTTAATGATCATATGTGCAATACGCTCATGCATACTAGAAACCTGTAACTCTTCCCCCATGGTGTTGCCTACGATATCTCGTACAGCTAATGGTTTAGGGCTAATGCCGAGAACTTTGCTTCCTCCTAAGGATGCAGCTGTCGACACACACCCCATTAACCCAAGACTACCCCCTCCATAACTCAAATTAATACCCCTCGCAGCTAATGTCCTACCAAGATCAAGAGCTGCTGTGGTAAACTCTCCATCTTTACCAAATTGCGATCCGCAAAATACGCATATATTGCGGAATCGCCGAATTGGTGTTGTCTCCATTTCTACAAGTGCTCTAATCTTGTGTAAGACACGTCAGATATTATGCTTTTCAATTGCAAGACAGGTTATGGAATGACATATGAAAATATGCAGAATGTATATATACACCCATAAAACTCTCAAATTTTGAAACATGGGGACATACTTTCGGTGGGGGTTGCTCGATGCAGATTTATCGCCCCAAGATTTGAAAAAATGAGATATGCTTTCGGCAAGGATTGACAAAAGCTACACACTTGTCTCCCACGTGAAGCATGGAAAATGGAAATACACTTTCGGTGGGGTTTGACTAAACCGCCACACTTATCTCCCACGTGAAGCATGAAAAGTAGAGATATACTTTCAGCGAAGGTTGACAAAACCTCCACACTCGTCTCCACGTGTGTGTATGACATGGGGTAGTCATATGGGTTGTCAAAAAGAAAACTTGAAATTAAAACAAACAAAATCAACAAACAACAACAACACAAAAACAACATTGATAATCAGATCAAACTAAACAAGAAAAAAAATTCTACAACAACAACACACATTCAAATATACAAGTAGTTGTGATTGTGGCTCACATCTTCCTCTGGTTTTACGTCCAGTAACGGCTGAAACGCCTTCTATGATCGGGGATTTGCTTCCCATCCAGTTTTCTTATAAACTGGCAAACAGGGTCGTTTTTAGTCAGATTCCCTAGACTATACACTGCAATTCATCACGAAATTGTGTCCATAGATTAAGCAATTCACGCTGAACAAGTCCACAAGAATGTGACTCGAGAGTTAACAAACATTATCCAGCGACTCATTACTCAAACCATTCTTAATAAATGAAAGTTTATCTTCTCTATTCCTGGACGCAAAACCTAATGAACGACAAGTCTGGTTACAATTCCATCTAGTACATTTATAACATACTTGTAACCTTTTCGCTCTTCGCCTCTTGGCGTAGTAGCTCTTTCCTAGACCAGGCATTTATTTTGCGAGATTAATGTCCGGCTCACCAGACAATCTCACCTTGGCTTCGATAAGCCATCGGATATCAGCAGGCATATTTAGGAGCATCAATGCCCAAAGTCTAGTCATCCGTACTTTATAAATTTTAAACACAGCATTTTGAGGAAGTGAAGGGAAATATTTATGAAGGTTCGATAGAAAGATATCGGCATCCATTGAAGAGGAGAAAAGGAGAGATATTACCGATAATGCGATTGAGTGTTCTTCTCCCAGATATGCACGATTCAAACCTTCGAGCAATGACTTCGGCTCCCGTTTGGATTTTTTCTCAAGCTGTTACACAAATAAATTCGAAGTATGGAGTAATCAAATTAAACAAAAGAAAGGAAAAGAAAAGAGCAGAAATGAAACTAAAGACACATAAAAGAGATAACAACACAATAGCAAACAAAAGTAAAAAACAAGTAAAAAATATAAAAACAAATGAGACAGATAGCAAAGAGAGATAAAACCTGATCAATTTGATGGCCTACGAAAGGAATCTCCTCGAGACACAAAAATCGATCATTATTACCTCATTTTATTTTTCTTTTCTTCTTTTTTTTTTTAATTTTTCAAAAACACTGGGTTGCCTCCCAATAAGCGCTTGGTTTAACGTCCTCAGCCCGACGTTGGTTCCATCATGGGAGGATCCAATTTCTGTTGTGCTTCTCTAATGGGCTTGGATCTCTCTTCCAACAAGAATTTGTGCATGCATATGGCTGGGCCTTGGATGTTAGCAATCGTCCACCCAATAGCTGTTTTGTGGTCTGTACGTATTCGGACGAGTTTCTCTTCTTGTATTCGTGCAAGGCCCATTTCTATTATAATTGGCAAAGGATCATTCTCACTCAAGAATTCATGCCTCAAATGATCTGGAAGAAGCTTAAGCTCCAAGGCAGGGGCTGTCATCACAGAAGGAAGAATTTTCTCATTAGATAAAGGAAATTGAATGTACGAAACATCATACCTATTTGTGGTTATTGCGATGATCTCATATAAGCTTGCCACAACTTCCTCCATTTCTTTAGACACTTGTATCAAAATTTCTGACTTCTTAGAATTTTCTGTCCCTATGTGCTCATTAATAGCTATATCCAATCCATTCTTGCGAGTTAACTCAAAACATTGTTGTGGCAGAGAATCAGTAATGTCAACTACAAAAACAGAATATAAGTCACTAGGGTACCTCATTGGCTCAAAAATATTGAAACGGATCACCTTGCCATCAAACACTATGGTCAGAGTGCCATCATAAACATCAATCTTGGTTCTAGCAGTTTTCGAGAATGGTCTCTCTATAAGAATCGGTGTTGGATTAGGAGATGTCTCATCCTCTATTTCAAGAACAGAAAAGTCTGCTGGGAAAACCAATTGATTCACCTGCACAAGCACATCTTCCACAACTCTTTTGGTATATGCATTAAAATGATCAGCAATTTGAATGGTAATACCAATTTCCGCAAAAGGTCTAAGATTTAAAGAAGCATAAATATAATATGGTATGATGTTAATAGATGCTTCTAAATCTAACATAACTCTTTCAAACTTGGTTTTACCAATGGTGCATGGCATGGTGAACGTACCTGGATCTTTGCACTTTGGAGGTATTTTCCTTTGCAATACAGCTGAAACATTTTCCCCCACATTTACTTTCTCATTTCCCTTCAACTTTCTCTTGTTGGTGCATAACTCCTTGAGAAATTTTGTACAACAAGGTACTTGCTCGATAGCATCCAGAAGTGGTATATTTACCTCGATTTTGTGAGAAGTTTCCAGGATTTCTTGTTCTTGTTCCTCCTTCGATTTTGCAAATCTACTAGGAAAAAGTGGAGGAGAAACATATGAAGGAATGGGAGTTATAGGATTTACCTGAGAAGTCAGTGTTTTGTTCCTGGTGGAAGTGGTGTCATCTCCTTCATCAGTTTGTGATTTCTTTGGCAGGACATCTAATTGCTCTTCATTTTGCAAAGTTATCGCACAAGAATTCTCTCTTGGATTGATCACCGTTTGACAAGATAATTCTTCTGAGCCTTGGCCCTCGAATTTGCTCATGCTAGTGGCCAATTGTCCCATTTGATTTGCCAGGTTTTGGATACTTGCCCCAGTTTCCTGCTGGAATTGCATTGTGTTAGTGGCAAGTGCATTAACAATATCTTCGAGAGACATACCTGAGTTTTGCGAAGGTGGTTGCGGTGCTGGATGTGGCATTGGTGGTGGTTGCAATTGAAATGGTTGCTGCACTCTAGGTTGATTGAAACCTTGTGGCCGATTTGGTATCACATTTGGAGTGATTGGTTGATGATTCCAGTAACTGAAATTATGTTGATCTTCCCATCCAGCATTGTAAGTGCTAGAGAAAGGATCATACCATTGCCTCGTTTGTCCTGGAAATCATCCCATGGCATTGGCTTGTTCCATATATTCTTCTTGTAAAGTTGGATACATGTCGATTGGATGCTCCATCGCAGAATATACCCCACATTTATAAGATTTTTGCATATCTCCTACAGCCATGTTTTCCACAAGAGAGGTTAGCTCATAAAGTTGTTGTTCAATGTTCGGAGTGCTTACCTCATTTACTCTCCATGGTACTTGTGGCTCAAATCCGCTACTGAATTGATAGAAGTTTACTGCCATGTTGTCTAAACACAAACAATCAGAAAAGAAAAACAAAGAAAATATGAATCACAAATGAAAACAAAATAACAAATCGATTAGAAAATCAATCCCCGGCAACGGCGCCAAAAACTTGATGCGTTCGAAACTAGCAAGTATACTAGTCGCACAAGTAATAAAGTGATAAGTAAGATATCTTTCCCACGAGGATTGATTCTAATTGAATTTGTTATTTCCAGCAACAATAAACTAAACAGGGGGGGATTTTTGTTGAATGCTTTACTAAATGAAATAAGAATTCAAGTAAAGAATAACAAAACAGAAAGTAAATTTGAATGAAAAATCAATGGGAGAAAGCTGGTTAATGGATCCTTCTCTACCACAAGATATGGATTTGTGAATTAATTGTAGAATTGTCATCTAATTACAGCATTGAAGTTATCAACCGTAGATAATAACAAGCTCTATTACCCCAATCTTTCCTTACTTTGTTGTTAAATAAAACAAGCTCTTTAGTTAATCTCTATCCATTAAACAACCTAGAACAAGCTCTCTGAGTTTAATTCAATGGATGTATTATGATAATAAAGATAGGTTGATCTAAGCAATAAACACACAAGCTCGGATTATTTAACTTAGGTTATATTCTCCAATTGTAATCTCTTATCACAATTTTGCTACTAATGATTAGAATTTCAAGACAATTACGGATCAAGATTTCTAGTCTAGCAATAAATCACAACCAGATTGATGCGTTCGAAACTAGCAAGTATACTAGTCGCACAAGTAATAAAGTGATAAGTAAGATATCGTTCCCACGAGGATTGATTCGAATTGAATTTGTTATTTTACAGCCACAATAGAACAAATGGGGGGGTTTTGTTGAATGATTAACTAAATGAACTAAGAATGCAAGTATAGAATAACAAAACAGAAGTTAATTTGAATGGAAGATCAATGAGAGAAATCTGGTTAAGGGATCCTTCTCTACCACAAGATATGGATTTGCGAATTAATTGTAGAATTGTCATCTAATTACAGCATTGAAGTTATCAACCGTAGATAATAACAAGCTCTATTACCCAATCTTTCCTTACTTTGTTGTTAAATAAAACAAGCTCTTTATTTAATCTCTATCCATTAAACAACCTAGAACAAGCTCTCTGAGTTTAATTCAATGGATGCATTATGATAAGAAAGATAGGTTGATCTAAGCAATAAACACACAAGCTCGGATTATTTAACTTAGGTTATATTCTCCAATTGTAATCTCTGATCACAATTTTGCTACTAATGATTAGAAATTCAAGACAATTACGGATCAAGATTTCTAGTCTAGCAATAAATCACAACCAGATTATATTCAGTTGGCCACTCAAATACAATCAGCAAGCAATCATAAGCATTAAATATGGGAGAATACAAGCAACTTCAATTAGAGAATTGGATAACAATTCCTTACACAATCAACTTACAAAAACCATATCAGGGGCTTTGAAATCACCCTCAACCAATTCAGATTCAGTTACACATGTTTAAGAACGTGGTAAATACAATACAACATGGAGACATTCCAGAAAATGAAAGGGAAGGGAAAAACTTAGCAAATTTGATGTAATTCTCTTTGGATTGTAGTTCTTCCTCTTTCCAAGCTTCCTTTCTCCTTCAAGAACTCCAAGAGATGAAAGAATTCCAGAGCTGCAGCCTCCACCACGTTCTCCCCTCTTCAAGTTATGAAAATAAAACCCTAAAATGTGTTTAAATACTCTGCTACAGTGACTGCTACAGTGCCCCGTATTATACATGCTACAGTGATTTGTGGAATTACATTTCTATACTTCTCACACTGTTTTGATTACAACTTTGGTACACTGAATGGATTTATAAACCGTAAATTTCTCCAGAAAATAGACTTCGAGAGCTTTCCAACGGTATATAACATGTCGTCGGGTTCATTGTATATCAATACAATTAAATCCGAGAAGATCACTGACTAGCAGAGGTGAAAATGAAGGGTTTTACTCCATTTTTGTGCAAGTTGCTCCAAAACTCCTACAAACAACAAAACCATACAAAAACATAAAAATACCAAGGAATATAGCAAAGAAACATGGACGAATTGATATAAAAGTAATACATAAATAGACACCTATCAACTATAACATTCCTGCTCATCTCAGAATTGTGTCCACAAATTCAAGATTTTACGTTGCACAAGTCCACAAGAATGCGTCTCGAGAGTCACTCGGATATCATCCAAAGACTCCCTACTCAGTCCATTCTTGATGAACTGTAATTTATCCTCTCGATTGTTAGACAAATATCCTAAGGAGCGGCAACGCTGGTTACAAGTCCATCGTGCATATTTGTGACAAACTTGTAACCTTTTCGCTCTTCGCTTTTTGGCGTAAGAGCTTTTTCCCAAACCTAGCTTGTGAGAAACAAGATTATCTGAAAACTCACAAGAAAATCGAACCTTGGCTTCAATTAACCATCTTACATCAGTAGGAATGCCCTTACACATCAACATCCTTAGTCTTGCTATGCGAGCTTTGTAAATTTTAAGCAAATCATTTTGAGGAAGAGAGGGAAAATGTTTATGCAATTTTGAGAGAATGGTATGCATGTGAAGAAAATGAGAGAGAAGAAAAGAAAATGAATGCAAAATAAGCAATAGTTTTTAGGGAACTGAAAAACCGACTTTAAAAGTCACGGAGTACTGTATCCGCCACTTGACCGAAAAATAAAATACAAACACACAACTAAAATAAAAGCACATAAAATAAAATAGAAACAAACTAGAAATGATAGCAAAAATCAAGAGAAAAATAAAAATAAAAATGAAAATATGGCACAAATGAATAAAATTTGATTAAAAGGGAAAAATTGAAATATCTTCGAAAATAATTTACCACGATCAAAAATATGCCATTAGGGTGGTACCTCTCTTTTTACTTTATTTGTGAAAATGAACGAGATTACCATTGATTGAGTTTGTTTGTCCTTGAGGCATGCATTTTTGAGTGTGGATGTTCTTTCTTGCCTTTTCTCAAAATATGGCTCCCAACTCTTAATCTCTTTCGCCTGTTCAAAATCAAGTAATAAGAATTCTTTAAAAGTAATGAGCACTAGTTGCTTACTTGGTTCAAATGAACTAGTTAATCCGATTCCTGAAAGAGTTGAAGAATTCTCACTTTGGATATAGTCTTCCAAATTAATTTTAGTCGTATTAGCTTCCTCATTTTTATCATGCTCAAACAATTCATTAATGTCAAAATCATGGTTAAGTTCCTTTGTATGATGAAATAAGGGCATAAGTGAGGATTCAGTCTTTTCCTTGTTAGATGAAGGTTTATTCGCCTCTTCTTTATCCTTTGAGATTGATTCATCATCTTTCTCATAAGGATTAGGAATATGTTCTTGATCAATCTCACCATCATAAAGAGTACTTACCGAATCTTCATGAAGGGCACTTACCGGATCTTCATCTAAATGTTGGCCACTTGGATTACTCACATGTGGGTTGATGAGGTTTGGCTCGAGTTGAGATGGAAACTCACCTTTTTCATAAGTACTAAATACAAGTGTTTCAAGAGCATCATTCAAGTTTGCTATAGTCTGAGCAAATTGACTATTGAAAGCCTTTTGCTCTGTAATGAATGAATGCATTTGACTATTGAACATCTCTTGTTTTGTAATGAATGAATGCATTGTCTCTTCAAAGTCATTTCTAGAAGAAGGAGCATAATCATGAGAATTTTGAAAATTTTGTTGTGTTTGAAAAGGGACTTGTGAAGATTGTGCTTGATTATCATTCCTCCAATCAAAATTCAATTGATTTTTCCATCCAAACTTTTGTGAGTAAGGATTAGGATTTGACCTTTGAAAATTGTTTAAAGCATTGGTTTGTTCATGGAGACTTTCTCTAAAGTTAGGCACATTTGGGCAATCATCTGTTGGATGACCACTAGAATTACAAGTGTGACAGACATTTTTTTGCATAGATCTCATTTCTAAATACTCGATTTTTTTAGCTAGGGATTCAAGTTCGAGGAAATCCATGGCTTCGTCAGGGTATTTATCTAGAAATTGTCCATCACACATTAATTCTACCATTTGCCTATCTTGATGTGTAAGACCTTCATAGAAAGTCACAACTAGTTCCCCTGTTTCCAAACCATGATGGGGACAAGTATTAAGCAATGCTCTATACCTATCCCAACATTTGTAAAAGGTCTCTCCTTGTTTTTGAGTGAAACTGGTGATTTTTCTTTCGAAAGAATTTGTTTTATAGGGAGGAAAGAATTTTTCAAGAAATTGTTGTTGCATTTCATCCCATGAGCTAAAGGATCTTGACCTAAGATTTTGTAGCCAAGTTTTAGCTTTATCTTTTAGAGAAAAAGGAAAAAGCTTTAATTTAAAGATGTTTATGCTACAATTTAGGTCGCAATATGTGTTACAAAACTCTTCAAATTCTCTCAAATGCAAATATGGGTTTTCAACATCTAGGCCATGGAAGTGGGGTAAGAATTGAATGAAATCCAATTCATGATTGAAATATTTTGTATCATGAGGAAAGACTATGTATGATTGTGTACAAGTTCTTATGCAATCCATTAATGTTCTTTGTTGGGTATGAGTATGTTTTTCAAAGAAAATGAGTGGTCACAAACAATTCTACCAACTAATGCAAAAAGAAAGAAAAGATGAGCACATACAAGAAAGATAAAAATAGAAATAGGGAGAGAAAAGATTACCACACACAAGAAGAATAGAAATAGGAAAAGAAAATACTTACAATTTTGTACGCCAAATTTTACCTTCCCCGGTAACGGCGCCAAAAACTTGACACATCTAGAAAAGGATTATCTCCCAAGTATAGGAGTGTCGAAGTAATAAACCCGGTGAGACCGGGGTCGATCCACGAGGAAGGAGATTTAAGCGTTATAAATTATAAGCTAAGCAAATATAATATGGATAATTCAAAGAGATGATGACATAATATCAAATAAATGTAAGGATGATAGGCGGTATTACCGACCATTCAAATATAAAATGAAAAGCAAAAGGAGGTAAAACCTTTGATTACACCCAAAATATACCGCGGTTATTGTAGTATAAGTTGAGGTGTCGTATCCACAAGGAGGCTTTCGACAAAAGAGGTTAGTAAAACAAAAATATTAAAAAGATAATAAATATGTAAAATTTAACTTTAAAGTGATTGGTTATAAAGATATTACAATATTTAATAATTAAAAACAATCAATGGTAATTAAGAGGTAAAGCATCGAGAATCACTTATATGTTTTGTAAATCTAATCTCCAATTTGATTCAACAATTATAACTCAATTGAAAGTTTCACATCCCAAACAATCAATCGGAAAATATGTATAGTATAGCATAATTAATAAACACATGTATTTGATATGCATAAACTCTTTACAAACAATATTTATCAACAACATTCATCCTTACAAGTTATCCAAGAGCGACAATATATCACATGACAATACTACAGTAAAAGACTAACTCATAAAATGAAACAACCAGTAACATTTATAATTCAACACGAAATCACATAAAGAAAGCATGACTGAATTTATATGAAATTGAGAATTATAATTTCTGGATTTAAAAAGAAACCAAAGATGAGAAAGAGTTTAAAACATAAACAAACATACATACTTTATAGCCCTTGAGGAAGAATCAAAGTGGAGAAGTAGATAAACTACACATACAAGTTTATCTATAGTCTTACCAAGAGTTCTAGCCTAACTTACAATTCATTCCCATTATTTCTAAAGAGAAAATACAAGAGAGAATTGTAATACACAATGATATAATAGAATTCTCAGCCCTCCATTCAACTCCTCAAGTTGTCCTTATATAGGTGATGAAAATGGAACTATTATACCAAACTTTCCACCAATTCTTCCACATTTTCGTCTACCAAACTTTTCATCAACTTGCAGCACATTTTTTACTTCCAAATTGATTGAATTGAGCTTTGTGGTAAACATGAAAGTTGTAGCATATTGTCTCAGCTTTCCATAGCCACTAGATTCATGCAATTTGGACAAGTATTCTCTAAGATATGGTCCAAATGCCGAACATTGATCAACTTTCCACCAAACCTTCCACATTTTTGGCCACCAAACATTCCACCAAATTGTAGCAGATTTTTGACCACCAAACCGATCGAATTGGGCTTTCTAGTAAACATGAAAGTTGTAACATTTTGTCTTAGCTTTTCATGGCCACTGAATTCAAGCAATTTGGACAAGTTTTCTCTGAGATATGGCCCAAATACTGGATATAGGTTGGGCTGAGTAACAACTACAATTTGGTTTTCTTGTGTCTCAATTTCGGCCCATCAAATGTTAGATTTGGGCTTTTGATTGTTCTTCAACTTTGTGTAAGATTGAGTCATGTTGCTCCAGGTTTAAGAATCTCTTCATTTTGATCCATAGATTGGGAGTTATGTCCATTTTATAATCCTGCAAAATGATTTCCATTAGTCACAATTTAGGGACAACACTTTATTTCAAGATAAAGACTAAAGAAAATGCAAAAGAATTGAAACAAATATAAAAGAGGTATAAGCAAAATAATTATGCTAAAATATCATAAAAGTTTATAATATTGACCAATTAACATTAATTATTTATGCTTAACAGTGTACTTTCATACATTTATCACAATCCCCTACCAGCTTATTGCTAGTCCCTAGCAATTCAAGCGTCAATGAAATATGAAGAACTACTTCAGCATTTCAAACAAAATGTCAATTCAAGATCACGATTGCTATAAAGGTTATTTCAATCATAACTTCCAAAACTGAGTACAAGTTAATCAAGCCAAAATCTTCTTACCACAAACCACAACACATATAGCCTTGAAAATTACTCTATGTAAAAGCCTCAACTCCATATCCTCACGGGTAAATAACTGTTTAAAAAGGCTAAGATCTTTCTCATGGAGTTGGAAAACAGATAAGCACTCAAGAAAAGGTCACATTTAAGGACAGACAGACAAACTAACATTGATCCAAAGATAGGAAAATCAACTGTTTAGAATACCATTCTTGCAACATACCAGCTTTAGGACTTCATTCATCTTAAATGAACAAAAATAAATAGAGCTTGATGAGAAAGACTACTTCATAAAACTTATATCTTCTAAGCTTGAATGAAGACATTATTGAATTGAACTGACTTTTTTTTTTATGTCTTCTAAACTTGAATGAGACATTATTGAATCGAACTAACTTTTTTTTAACTTTTTTTTGTTTTTTTTTTTTTTACAAGAATTGAAATTTCATTTTGAATCGTCCTTTAGCTGAACAATCAAATAATCCCTCAATCTGAGAAATGACACTCTAAACAAAGATTAATCAATTCAAAGGATCAATAAAAGTGTATAAGCTGTTTTCTCAACCTCTTCACTCACTCATAAAAGATATGTGAGATTAAAAAAATGTAAACTTAAACATGGGAATTCTCTTGGCTATATACGTTGAATCATCCATCTTACCACAAGGCTTATCATTGTACTCAAAATAATTTCAGAAATCAGTCTTTGATCACCTAAATAGAAAAGATGACTCAAATCAATAATTTTGAAATCATACCTAGATAGAAAAACAAGCCCATTTACACAAGAATTACCGAGAACACATGCAATAAACAGCTGTGCATGAAATACAACTCAAAAATAAAAACAAATCAACTAGTTAGAATGCGTTATCAAAAGGTCAAAACTATACTCCCTACTCAACCATTCTTGATCTAATAGATCTAGAATGCGTCTCAAGAGATAATTAACTCTTTACTTCGCCATTCTTAGACCAATAGATTTTTTTTTTTATAATACAATGCAAAACATGACATATGTCTACTATCTACCCCCAACGAGATCGAAACATTGTCCTCAATGTTTAAATATAGAAAGAGAAAGTATAGGAGATATCACCTGAAGCTTCATTTATTCAAGAGAAACAAACAAACCTGAAAGAATCAAAAGAAAAATGTTGTGAACAAAGCCAGGAGTAAGAAAAGTTACAAACGAAGTGATAGATCCAATTTGCTCTTATTGCCCATTCCCACAAACCAGTCAATTTGAGATACTTCAGGGTCAGGTTCGGAAACAAAAGCTTGCAATTTATCAATTAGTTCATCAGCAGTTGAGGCAAAAACAAGGATCCATTGTGCTGATTGTGAGATAAATCTCTACTCCACAGCTTGATTAACAAAACACAATAAACAATCAAAGAAATTATTGATATTCAACAAACCTATGGGTTTCTGGTGGATATTGAGTTGGGCCTAAGAGACAACTTGAAAGATTTCTTCCATTGTTCCAAAACCTCCTGGTAAAGCAATAAAGGCATTTGCTTTTACAATCATACGAGTTATGCGTTCATGCATGGATGATACCTGTAATTCCTCTCCAACTGTTTTCCTAGTGATGTTAACTAAAGGTTTAGGGATAATGCCTAAAACTTGACTTCCTCTTGAGTATGCAGTTATTGACACACACCCCATTAACCCACGATTACCTCCCCCATAAACTAAATGAATTTTTCTCTCAGCTAAAACATTACCAAGATTATGAGCTGCTTCCATAAAAGCTATATTCTTACCAGGCTGAGATCCACAAAATACACAAATATTTTTGAATCGACGAGCTGAGGTTCCCTCTATTTTGATACAACTCACGAAGTATATACAAATGAAGAACATGAGATGTATTTATAGAATGCAAAAAGGTATTACAATAATGACATCTATATAGGTAGCTCAAATGTTTACTTGAAAAACGTGAAAGATAAAAATAAATAAAATAAAATAAAAGTAGGCATTCAAAAATAACAGCAAGCATGCATATGTACAGGTAGTTGTGATTGTGGCTCACATCTTCCTCTGGTTTTACATCCAGTAACGGCTTAAACACCTTCTATGAGTTGGGGATATGCTTCCCATCCAATTTTCTTATAAATTGGCAAGCAGGGTCGTTTTGAGTCAGATTCCCGAGACTATAGCGTTCTTGCTCTTCTCGAAATTGTGTCCATAATCTTAAAATCTCTCGATGCACAAGTCCACAAGAATGCGTCTCAAGAGTCAACAAGACATTATCTAGAGACTCTTTACTCAGTCCATCCTTAATGAACTGAATCTTGTCTTCTCGATTTACAGACACATATCCTAAAGAGCGACATCGCTTGTTACAGTTCCATCGTGCACATTTGTGACAAACTTGTAATTTATTTGCTCTCTGTTTTTTTGAATAAGAGCTTTTACCCAAACCAGGCATAAAGGAAACAAGGGTTTTTGAACATTCACCAGATAATCAGACTTTGGCTTTAATTAACCATCGTACATCAATAGGTAAACCCATAAGCATCAATAATTTTAGCCTCTCAAACCGTGCTTTGTAAATTTTGAGCAATGCATTTGGAGGAAGAAAAGGAAAATGTTTACGAAGATTTGAAAGAATCGTATCCATTTTGAAAGAAAAGATGAATGCACTTTTTTTTTTTGTTATAGTTTTTAGGGAACTGGAAAACCGACTTAAATAATCATGGAGTACCGTATCCGTCACTTAACCGAGAAATGAAATAAAAACACGCAAAAGAAAATAAAAGCAAAAACAGAAATTATAGGACAAACATATAATAAAAGCAAGACAACGAGTTAATGAAAGCAAAAATAAAGTCAAGATATGGTACAGAAGTCAAGATATGGTACAGACAGATAAGACAGATAGAACCTGATTAATTATGATAGACGGGAGACACAAGAGAGATCTCCTAGAGACACATAATTTGGCTTTCCCTTTCCATATAAATTTTCAACCATTGCCTATTAACTTTGAAAATTTGCCCATCGGTGGGGTCCTCAATCTCCATCGCTCCATTGGGAAAAACATGCTTTACGACAAATGGCCCAGTCCATCAAGATCTCAGCTTTCCAGGGTGTAAATGCAATCAAGAATCATAAAGATAAACCCGTTGATTTAGCTCAAAGTTTTTCCTCAAGATTTGTTTGTCATGAGCCGCTTTCATCTTAACCTTGTAGATCTTGGAGTTGTCATAGGCATCATTCCGCAATTCTTCTATTTCTGATAATTGTAACTTTCTTTGAAGACCTGCAACACTCAAATCAAAGTTAAGGGCTTTAACAGCCCAATAAGCTTTATGTTCTAACTCAACAAGTAAATGACAAGCTTTCCCATAGACAAGGCGATATGGAGACATTCCTAGGATAGCTTTATAAGCAGTGCGGTATGCCCATAATGCATCAAAAAGGTGTAAAGACCAGTCTTTGTGATTCGGGTTAACAGTCTTTTCTAGAATCTGCTTGACCTCCCTATTTGCGAGCTCAACTTGCCCATTTGTCTGTGGATGGTATGCGGTGGAAATCTTATGAAGAACACCATACCTGCGCATCAAAGCTTCAAAAGAACGGTTATAGAAATGTGTCCCTTGGTCACTGATGATGACACGTGGCGTACCATACCTAGACAACACATTTTCTTTTAAGAACTTTACCACTGTTGTGTTATCATTAGTACGACAAGCCACAGCCTCCACCCATTTGGACACATAATCAACAGCTAGAAGAATATAAAGATAACCAAACGATGCTGGAAAAGGTACCATAAAGTCAATACTCCAACAGTCAAATATCTCAATAACAAGAATAGGGCTAAGAGGCATCATATGATGGCGAGATAAAGCACCCAACTTTTGACATTTTTCACACGAACGACAAAAATTGTTAGTATCTTTGAACAAAGTAGGCCAATAGAGTCCACACTGTAAAACTTTTGCGGAAGTCTTTTTTATTGAGAAATAACCACCACAAGCAGCGCTATGACAAAAGTTTAAGACACTAGCAATTTCACTGTCAGGAATGCAACGTCGCATAATTTGGTCAGCGCAATATTTGAAAAGATAAGGATCATCCCAACAAAAATTACGTACCTCAACCAGGAACTTACGCTTATCTTGTACACTCCAATTAGATGGAACTTCTCCACAAACCAAGTAATTTACAATATGTGCATACCAAGGTACTTGGCTTACAGTGAAAAGATGTTCATCTGGGAAATCATCTTGAATGGGTTGGACATTGGTGGAATCATGGAACTCAAGACGAGATAAATGATCTGCTACAATGTTTTCAACACCCTTCTTGTCCTTAATGGTTAGATCAAATTCCTGCAAAAGAAGAATCCACCTAATTAGACGGGCCTTAGCATCCTTCTTAGAAAAAAGGTACTTAAGAGCTGCATGATCAGTAAACACAGTAATAGGTGAACCAATTAAATAAGAATGAAATTTGTCCAAGGCAAAAACAACAGCTAATAATTCCTTTTCAGTAGTAGAATAATTCATTTGAGCATCATTCAAGGTCCTACTAGCATAGTAAACTACAAAGGGTTTGCCCTCCCTTCGTTGAACAAGGACTGCTCCTACAGCATAGTTACTGGCATCACACATAATCTCAAATGGAAGGTTCCAATCAGGTGACTGCATAATGGGAGCGCTGGTGAGTTTGGCAATTAATGTCTGAAATGCTTCCTCACAAGCTTGAGTCCATACAAATTCAGCATCTTTTAATAAGAGGTTACACAATGGTCTAGATATAAAAGCAAAATTTTGTATAAACCTCCTATAAAAACCAGCATGCCCTAGAAAAGATCGGACATCTTTTATCGTTTTGGGTGTAGGTAATTTAGAGATCAACTCGATTTTAGCCTTGTCAACCTCCATTCCTCTTTCTTGAACAATGTGTCCCAAAACAATCCCAGAAGACACCATGAAATGACATTTTTCCCCAATTAAGCACAAGTCCTTTTTCTTCACACCTACTCAAAACAGATTTTAAGTTAAGTAGACATGAATCAAAAGAGTTACCGAAATAGTCAAATCATCCATAAAAAACTCCATGCATTTTTCAACCATGTCTGAGAAAATACTAAGCATACAACGTTGAAAAGTAGCTGGTGCATTGCATAATCCAAATGGCATCCTACGAAAAGCATAAGTACCAAAAAGGCATGTGAAGGTAGTCTTATCTTGATCCTCTATAGCTATCTCTATCTGGTAATATCCTGAGTACCTATCGAGAAAGCAATAAAAAAGATGACCAGCTACACGTTCGAAGATTTGGTCAATAAAAGGCAATGGAAAGTAGTCTTTTCAGGTGGCTGTGTTTAATTTCCTATAATCAATGCACATTCGCCATCCAGTTACTACCCTAGTTAGAACAGACACTCCTTTATCATTTTGAATCACAGTTACTCCAGATTTCTTAGGCACTACCTGTGTTGGACTTACCCATTGACTATCAGATATTGGATAGATTATACCTGCATCTAAATAGTTTTAAGACTTCTTTCTTTACCACTTCTTTCATTGTTGGGTTAAGTCTTCTTTGGGGGTCTCTACGAGGTTGGGTACCTTCCTCTAAATGGATTCTATGGGAACATATTAATGGAGAAATACCTTTAATATCAGCTATAGTCCAACCTAGTGCAGATTTATGTTCTTTTAACAAGTTTATCAATTTTTGATCTTGTTCAACATTAAGTTCTGAAGAAATAATAACAGGAAAGGTATCACCTACTCCCAAGAAACCTTCGGGCAGTGGGGAAAGTTCAACTTTTGGTGCCTCCAAGTTAGAGGGTTTTGGCTTCTCTCCTCCACGAGGCAATTCTTCAAAGCGTGGTTGCCAAAATCAAGTCCTTTTATCCTGTGAGTCAAAAACACTAAACACATTAGTCGAATCATCAGGATAAAATAAATCTTCAAAATCAGAATCAAGAAGGTGTTCTAAAGAGTCAAAATCCTTTTTTCTATAAGCCTCCTCTAAGATAAGTGTGCCTATCATGTATGAATGGTAGTAGTCGTCCTCCTCTCGTGGTTGTTTTTCAATATGAAAAATATTCACCTCAAGAGTCATATTCCCAAATGATAACTTCATAAGACCGTTCCTGCAATTAATAAAAGCATTAGCAGTGGCAAGGAAAGGTCTCCCTAAAATAAGAGGGATTTTGGACTCTATATTGACTACAGACTGAGTATCCAAAACAAGAAAATCAACAGGGAAATAAAATTTATCAATCTGTATTAGAACATCTTCCACTATTCTCCGTGGTTTCTTGACTGATCGGTCGGCCAATTGTAGAACTACGGATGTAGGTTTGATCTCTCCAAGTCCTAATTGTAAGTAAACAGAATATGGCATGAGATTGACACTTGCTCCTAAATCTAACAATGCTTGACTGAATTCATGTGTGCTGATCTGGTAGGAAATTGTAGGACAACCTGGATCTTTGTACTTGGGTGGCACTTTCTGTTCAATTACCGCACTTACCTGTTCCGTCAAGAATGCAGTCTTCTTGACATGGTGTTTTCTTTTGATGGTGCATAGATCTTTGATAACTTTGGCGTAAGCCGGAACCTGTTTAATTACATGCAACAAGGGAAGATTAATTTTAACTTGTTTTAAGTGTTCTAGAATCTCACCTTGAATTTTCGAGTTTTTCCCATTAGATCTGAGAGCTTGGGGAAAAGGCACTGGGATCAAAAATTTCTTTTCAAGTTCTTTCTAAAAATTGTCCTCCTTTTGTGGGGGAACATCTTTGTTCTCCATGGTAGTGTTGATTGGCAATGTAGGCTCATTTAAGATCTTACCACTTCGAGTAGTGATGACATTTACCTCTTCAAGATTTTGTGTGTCAGAAGTAGAGGCTTGTGCCATATGTTGCCCTTTTGGATTAGACTGAGTTTGAGATGGAAACTTACCTTGCTCTTGTATAGTCAAAGCGCTAGTTAGCTTAGTGATTTGACTTTTGATCTCCTTGTTCTCTTCCACCACTTGTGCAAGAACTGTTTCAAATTTTTGGTTAGTCTTATTTTGGGCCTCCATAAATGCTTGTAAGGTGTCATGTAAGGAATTCCTAACTTGTGGTGCATTGTATTGAGGTGTTTGATAAGACTTGAATGGTTGTTGTTCCTGCTTCTATTGGTTGTTGTTTTGGGGATTCGATTTTCAACTAAAGTTTGGGTGGTTTCTCCAACCTGGATTATAGGTTTCAGAATAGGGTGAACAAGGCTTTTTGTACATCCCTAAGGTGTTACATTGTTCCTCATACACTCCTCTCATCTCACTGTAAGTTGGGGAATCCTGAGCTAAGTGTTCCAACTCTCCACAAACAAAACATGTATCTTGTGATTCAACCTTAGCAACCATGTGGGTGACCTTCCTATCTTTGGTTTTCAAGACTTCCAATTCCCTAGTTAAGACTTCTAATTGGGCTTTAAGTTTGTCCTCTTCCCTAAGATGGTAAATTCCACTAGGTCGCGACCTATTTGTGCTATCTGTAGCACTAGGTCCAGTTCATGTGTGGGCTTTTTCAGCTAAGTCTTTGAGGAATTCTGTGGCTTCCTCAGGGTCTTTTTGAAGAAACTCCCCATTACACATCATCTCAACAAATTGGCGTTCCCTAATTGTGAGTCCCTCATAGAAGTAACTAACCAAGCTCCAATTTTCATACCTATGATGAGGACACACATTTAACAACTCTTTGAATCTCTCCCAAGTTTGGTATCTTTTTGGGAGAAAGAGGAAATTTGTCTTTTTAGGTCGTTAGTCTTATGTTGTGGGAAATATTTATTGAAAAATACTTGGGTCATTTCTGCCCAAGTTCCTATGGATCTAGGCCTCAAAGAGTATAGCCAACTCTTTGCTTTGTCTTTTAGGGAGAAAGGGAAAAATTTTAACCTAACAGAATCTATGGCATTGGCATGACTATGAAAGGTACCAACTACTTCTTCAAATTCCCTTACATAGACATAAGGGTTTTCACTATCTAAACCATGGAAAGTTGGTAAAAGGTGTATCATCCCAGGGTGAAAGTCCAGTTTTGGTATGTTGGGTGGAAATATGATACACGATGGTGTGGTTGTGCGAGTAGGATGTAAGCAATCTTTTAGAGTTTTAACGGGGCTATCCTCATATTGACTCATTGTATCAGAATCAGAAGATGAAAATGAACTAAGATTTGGATTATCTTCGGTTGCAAAATCTTGTTGTGGTTCTAATTCTGATTTTTTCATAAATCTCCCTCGTTTGTCTCTAGATTGCTTCATACATCCTCACAATTTGTTTTTCTCTCTTTTTTTTTTTTAACGCACAAGAAAGTTCTCAAATGAGGTCAAAAAGCAATAAGAAAAAAAAGATTAGAGAGAATAAGAGAAAAAGAAAAATTAAAAGAAACAAGGCGGCAAAGCCGACCTTTGACAAGTATATAAAAAAAAAAGAAAATAAAACAAATAAGGTGGCAAAGCCAACCTTTGACAAGTATAAATAGAATAAAGAAAATAAAACAAACAAGGTGGCAAAGCCAACCTTTGACAAGTATATATATAAAAAAAAACAAAATAAAACAAATAAGGTGGCAAAGCCAACTTTTGACAAGTATAAATAGAATAAAGAAAATAAAACAAACAAGGTGGCAAAGCCAACCTTTAACAAGTAAAAAATAATAATAATAATAATAAGGTAACAAAGCCATCCTTTAACAAGCAAAATAAAATGAACAAGTAAAATAAAATAAGGCAGCAAAGCCGTCCTTTAACAAGTAAAATAAAATGAACAAGAAAAATAAAATAAGGCAGCAAAGCCGTCCTTTAACAAGTAAAATAAAATGAACAAGTAAAATAAAATAAACAAGGTGGCAAAGCCAACCTTTAACAAGTAAAATAAAATAAACAAGAAAAATAAAATAAGGCAGCAAAGCCGTCCTTTAACAAGTAAAATAAAATGAACAAGTAAAATAAAATAAACAAGGTGGCAAAGCCAACCTTTAACAAGTAAAATAAATAAGGTTAGGTATAAGTAGCCAAATTAGGCCAAGTTAGGCCAAAGAAGAAAGAAAAAAAGAAATGAAAAATACAAACCGTTTTTCGTCTATTTTACCTCCCCGACAACGGCGCCAAATTTTGATTACGCCCAAAATATACCGCGGTTATTGTAGTATAAGTTGAGGTGTTGTATCCACAAGGAGGCTTTCGACAAAAGAGGTTAGTAAAACAAAAATATTAAAAAAATAATAAATATGTAAAATTTAACTTTAAAGTGATTGGTTATAAAGATATTACAATATTTAATAATTAAAAACAATCGATGGTAATTAAGAGGTAAAGCATCGAGAATCACTTATATGTTTTGTAAATCTAATCTCCACTTTGATTCAACAATTATAACTCAATTGAAAGTTTCACATCCCAAACAATCAATCGGAAAATATGTATAGTATAGCATAATTAATAAACACATGTATTTGATATGCATAAACTCTTTACAAGCAATATTTATCAACAACATTCATCCTTACAAGTTATCCAAGAGCGACAACATATCACATGACAATACTACAGTAAAAGACTAACTCATAAAACGAAACTACTAGTAACAATTATAATTCAACACGAAATCACATAAAGAAAGCATGACTGAATTTATATGAAATTGAGAATTATAATTTCTGGATTTAAAAAGAAATCAAAGATGAGAAAGAGTTTAAAACATAAACAAACATACATACTTTATAACCCTTGAGGAAGAATCAAAGTGGAGAAGTAGATAAACTACACATACAAGTTCATCTCTAGCCTTACCAAGAGTTCTAGCATAACTTACAATTCATTCCCATTATTTCTAAAGAGAAAATACAAGAGAGAATTGTAATACACAATGATATAATAGAATTCTTAGCCCTCCATTCAACTCCTCAAGTTGTCCTTATATAGGTGATGAAATGGAACTATTATACCAAACTTTCAACCAATTCTTCCACATTTTCGTCTACCAAACTTTTCATCAACTTGCAGCACGTTTTTGACTTCCAAATTGATTGAATTGAGCTTTGTGGTAAACATGAAAGTTGTAGCATATTGTCTTAGCTTTCCATAGCAACCAAATTCATGTAATTTGAACAAGTATTCTCTGAGATATGGTCCAAATACCGAACATTGGTCAACTTTCCACCAAACCTTCCACATTTTCGGCCACCAAACATTCTGCCAAATTGTAGCAGATTTTTGACCACCAAACCGATCGAATTAGGCTTTTTGGTAAACATGAAAGTTGTATAATTTTGTCTTAGCTTTCCATGGCCACTAGATTCAAGCAATTTGGACAAGTATTCTCTGAAAAATGGCCAAAATACTGGATATGGGTTGGGCTGAGCAACAACTACAATTTGGTTTTCTTGTGTCTCAGTTTCGACCCATCAAATGTTGGATTTGGCCTTTTGATTGTTCTTCAAATTTATGTAAGATTGAGTCATGTTGCTCCAGGTTTAAGAATCTCTTCATTTTGATCCATAGATTGAGAGTTATGTCCATTTTATAATCCTGCAAAATGATTTCCATTAGTCACAATTTAGGGACAACACTTTATTTCAAGATAAAGACTAAAAAAAATGCAAAAGAATTGAAACAAATATAAAAGAGGTATAAGCAAAATAATTATGCTAAAATATCATAAAAGTTTATAATATTGACCAATTAACATTAATTATTTATGCTTAACAGTGTACTTTCATACGTTTATCAACCTTCCATAGAATTAGGTGGTAAAACCAACCATGGGAATTTAGGAGGTAAAACCTTCCATAGCAATTGAAAGAACAAATTCATAAACAATAAATAAGAACAATTAAAATATAACAAAGAGAAAATAACATAATAAGAATGAAAGCTAAGGTTAGGGGATCCGGCCTTGATATATCGAATAAGGATAAACAACCTATTTTAGTTATATGAATTATATTTATTTCGTTACCAATATTTATACCACTTCTTGTAAATGGGTTCAAGCATCTAATGTGTCAATCACCATATGTCTACAACAAATCAAGGTTCCTAACTAGACTTGTGTCGGTAAAGAAGAACCATACGACGTCTAGAAAGGATCCAAGCATTTGATGTGCCAAAGATTGTCGACAATGGATCAAGACCTCCACTTTACAAGTGGTGTCAAGATTGATTAAGAAAAGAAATATAAATCATATAAAATAAATAACAAAAGATTATAATTATTAAGTATATACATAAGGGTTGGAGAATCCTTATTCTCATATCAAGGGTTTCACCCTTTCACCTTAGCAAGAGAGAAATTAGAAAGACATAATAGAAGAAAGAAAATAAATTATAAGAGAAGGGAAATTCATTAATAACATAAACACACAAAACACAATACAAGATCCTAGCCAAGGCCAAGAGATCCCAGCCAAAGCCAAGATGTCCAAATGGTTACAAGGCACCTCTATTTATAGATACATCCAGGGGCAAACTTGTCAAATTACAAGGGCACAATTGTCAAATATTAGTTGTAAAAATCTTTGACAATTGGGATCATTAGAGGTACCGACTTTGACCACCGATTTTGGCAATGAATTATTGAGAATTTTGATCACATGTCTTCATGAAAGTTGTAGATATTTGTTTTAGCTTTCTAGAATATTTTGAATCAGACGATTGGGATACGTATTTTGAGAGATATGGCCAAAGTATGAAGGCATGGTGAGGCTGGGCTGAAATTACATATGGGTTTACTCAAGCTCATTTTTGGTCCACTTAAAGCCCGAATTTGATGAAGCCTTAGAGACAAAATCTTGTAGATAATTGGATCAGCTTTCCAAAACATTAAGATTTGCATCATTCTGATCTATAAATAGAAAGTTATGCCCGTTTTACCGAACCTATAACAAAACCAAAATTAAGAAAAAATTAATTCTAAAGATGCAAAGACTACAAATATGCTAAGTTGGAGAATTTAATGACATTATTAGTGCAATATGATGAATTAAACTCTTATAAAACATGCACATTTAAGTGTTCATCACACCCCCCAACCAGCTTATTGCTATCCCTAGCAATTAAAGCGTTATTATTTAGAAGTGATTTATAGAATTTTACATCCAAGGTGGTCAATTATTACACTCTCTTTGATTTTATCCAAATAAATAATCTCTTAATAGATTTTTATTTTTTTATTATTTTTTTATGACTCATGTACCCTTTAATCAAGATATCAACAAACCTTCTTTTTGTGTTCAGCTGACGCATGACTATGGGTCTTATTGGAAAGAAGCCATATCGGTTCCAATATTCGTTAAGGCTAACAACATTAGGTAGGGGCATTCATTTTTTATTTATATATAATAACTTTTTTTTTCTTCTCTTCTCTCTTTTTTTTTTTGAAAGAATGCATCTTTAACCCGTGTAGCGAGCCTTAGGCTAATGACTCCAAGACCAGTTGGCCTTAGGGCATTAGGTGTTAAGACACCCCTACGAGCTTAACGACTCAGGTTGCAGATGTTTTATTTTTGCTTTGAACTTATGGATAGTGCAATGTTCGATCCTATTAAGCTTTCTCCTTAATCCATGTAACGAGCTTTGGGCCAATAGCTCCCAAACTAGTTGGTCTTAGGGTATTAGGTGTTGAGGCACCACTCGGACTTAATTGCTCGAATTAAGGAGGCTACGAGACCAAACTTATCCACAATTGCTTTTTTTTCATCTTTTTTTTTCACTTTTTTTTTTGAACTTTCCCCTTCCTTTTGTTGTTATCCTAAACAAAACAAAAAGAACTCAAATATTACAACATTCCATTTCACCACCCACAATCAAGGTATGTGTGTGTGTGAAGAAAAGTTTGTGAACACTTGCTTATCGAGTACATAAGCACACAGTTTATTAAATGATAAGATTGTAAGAGTTCATAGATTTGAATAATTCAAAGTGAAATGAATAAGACCTCCTTGCTACAAAATTCAAAAGTCAAAACTAAATAATATGAGTTTTCTAAAGTGCAAAATCAAAACAAAATGACAAATTGGTTAGAATGGGTTTCTAGAGTTCAAACTGGCCCTCTTTACTCTACCATTCCTGACCCAGAATACGTCTCAAGAGGATTTGAACTCCTTACACCACACTCCGAATCTAGAAACTAATTGGTTTTTTTTTAATGCAAGAAAAAGAAAATTAAAGACACACTTATGTCTACTATCATTCCCCCCCCAACCAAATGAAACATTGTCCTCAATGTTTAAATGTAGAGAGATAAAGTATAGGAGACATTACCTGAAGCTACTGTTATTCTAGAGAAACGACCTGAAAGACTCATAAAATAAAATGCTATAAATAAAACAAAAGATAAGAAAGAATTACAAACGGAGATTCAGATCCAATCGACGCTTTTTGTTTTGTTCTCCTGACCAATTGATTTGAGTTATGGCTGGGTCAGGTTCATACTCGAATGCTTGTAACTTGTCAAGTAGTTCACTAGCAGTAGTGACAGAACAAGGATCTTTCTCGCTGGATGAGTGATAAAATTTTGTTCCACAGCTGCATCAACAAAACTTATCAAAGGATCAAAGAAATTTTTAACATTCAACAAACCTATGGGTTTTTTATGGAGATTCAGTTGGGCCCAAGAGACAATTTGAAAAATTTCTTTAAGAGTACCAAAGCCACCTGGTAAAGCAATAAAAGCATCTGAATTGATAAGCATATGTGCCATGCGTTCATGCATAGAAGAGACTTGTAACTCCTTCCCAACCGTTTTTCCAACAATGTTTTCTACAGCCAAGGCTTTAGGAATAACTCCTAAAACTTGGGTACCTCCTACATGTGCAGCTGTTGACACACAACCCATTAACCTGAGGCTACCTCCCCCATAAACCACATGAATCTTTCTTTCATCCAGTAGCCTCCCAAGATAATTGGCTACTTCTACAAACTCTCCACTTTTACCTGCTCAAGATCCACAGAATGCACATATCCTTTGGATTCGACGTTTTGAAGTTCCCTCCATGTCTATGCAACTTTCTAACTATGTGTGAAGAAGAGAACAAGAGATGTGATATTTATAGAGTGCAAAAAGGTATGCTAATGATGACATCTAAATAATTAGCTCAGCTACTTGTTGAAAAATTTGACAATAATGCATAGAAATTGATGAAATAAGGTATTATAAATGCACAAGTCAAACAAAAGATATGAATTCAAAAATGATAGCTATAAGGCATTAAAATTCAAAAATGATGGCACGCATGCATATGTACAAGTAGTTGTGACTGTGGCTCAGATCTTCCTCTGGTTTTACATCCACAAACGGCTTAAACACCTTCTATGAGTTGGGGATATACTTCCCATCCAGTTTTCTTATAAACTGGCAAACAGGGTCGTTTTGAGTCAGATTCCCAAGACTATAACATTCCTGCTCATCTTGGAATTGTGTCCACAAATTCAAGATTTCACGTTTCACAAGTCCACAAGAATGCGTCCCGAGAGTCACTCGGATATCATCCAAAGACTTCCTACTCAGTCCATTCTTGATGAAGTGTAATTTATCCTCTCGATTGTTTGACAAATATCCCAAGGAGCGCCAACGCTGGTTACAAGTCCATCGTGCATATTTGTGACAAACTTGTAACCTTTTCGCTCTTCGCTTTTTGGCGTAAGAGCTTTTTCCCAAACCTAGCTTGTGAGAAACAAGATTATCTGAAAACTCACAAGAAAATCGAACATTGGCTTCAATTAACCATCTTACATCAGTAGGAATGCCCTTACACATCAACATCCTTAATCTTGCTATGCGAGCTTTGCAAATTTTAAGCAAATCATTTTGAGGAACAGAGGGAAAATGTTTATGCAATTTTGAGAGAATGGTATCCATGTGAAGAAAATGAGAGAGAAGAAAAGAAAATGAATGCAAAATAAGCAACAGTTTTTAGGGAACTAAAAAACCGACTTTAAAAGTCACAGAGTATTGTATCCGCCACTTGACCGAAAAATAAAATACAAACACACAACTAAAATAAAAGCACCTAAAATAAAATAGAAACAAACTAGAAATAATAGCAAAAATCAAGAAAAAATAAAAATGAAAATGAAAATATGGCACAAATGAATAAAATTTGATTAAAAGGGAAAAATTGAAATATCTTCGAAAATAATTTACCACGATAAAAAATATGCCATTGGGGTGGTACCTCTCTTTTTGCTTTATTTGTGGAAATGAACGAGATTTCCATTGATTGAGTTTGTTTGTCCTTGAGGCATGCATTTTTGAGTGTGGATGTTCTTTCTTGCCTTTTCTCGAAACATGGCTCCCAACTCTTAATCTCTTTCGCCTGTTCAAAATCAAGTAATAAGAATTCTTTAAAAGTAATGAGCACTAGTTGCTTACTTGGTTCAAATGAACTAGTTAATCCGATTCCTGAAAGAGTTGAAGAATTCTCATTTTGGATATAGTCTTCCATATTAATTTTAGTCTTATTAGCTTCCTCATTTTTATCATGCTCAAACAATTCATTAATGTCAAAATCATGGTTAAGTTCCTTTGCATAATGAAATGAGGGCATAAGCGAGGATTCAGTCTTTTCCTTGTTAGATGAAGGTTTATTCGCCTCTTCCTTATCCTTTGAGATTGATTCATCATCTTTCTCATAAGGATTAGGAATATGTTCTTGATCAATCTCACCATCATAAAGAGTACTTACCGAATCTTCATGAAGGGCACTTACCGGATCTTCATCTAAATGTTGGCCACTTGGATTACTCACATGTGGGTTGATGAGGTTTGGCTCGAGTTGAGATGGAAACTCACCTTTTTCATAAGTACTAAATACAAGTGTTTCAAGAGCATCATTCAAGTTTGCTATAGTCTGAGCAAATTGACTATTGAAAGTCTTTTGCTCTGTAATGAATGAATGCATTTGACTATTGAACATCTCTTGTTTTGTAATGAATGAATGCATTGTCTCTTCAAAGTCATTTTTAGAAGGAGGAGCATAATCTTGAGAATTTTGAAAATTTTGTTGTGTTTGAAAAGGGACTTGTGAAGATTATGCTTGATTATCATTCCTCCAATCAAAATTCAAGTGATTTTTCCATCCAAACTTTTGTGAGTAAGGATTAGGATTTGACCTTTGAAAATTGTTTAAAGCATTGGTTTGTTCATGGAGACTTTCTCTAAAGTTAGGCACATTTAGGCAATCATCTGTTGGATGACCACTAGAATTACAAGTGTGACAGACATTTTTTTGCATAGATCTCATTTCTAAATACTCGATTTTTTTAGCTAGGGATTCAAGTTCGAGGAAATCCATGGCTTCATGAGGGTATTTATCTAGAAATTGTCCATCACACATTAATTCTACCATTTGCCTATCTTGATGTGTAAGACCTTCATAGAAAGTCACAACTAGTTCCCTTGTTTCCAAACCATGATGGGGACAAGTATTAAGCAATGCTTTATATCTATCCCAACATTGGTAAAAGGTCTCTCATTGTTTTTGAGTGAAACTGATGATTTTTCTTTTGAAAGAATTTGTTTTATAGGGAGGAAAGAATTTTTCAAGAAATTCTTGTTGCATTTCATCCCATGAGCTGAAGGATCTTGATCTAAGATTTTGTAGCCAAGTTTTAGCTTTATCTTTTAGAGAAAAAGGAAAAAGCTTTAATTTAAAGATGTTTATGCTACAATTTAGGTCATAATATGTGTTACAAAACTCTTCAAATTCTCTCAAATGCAAATACGGGTTTTCAATATCTAGGCCATGGAAGTAGGGTAAGAATTGAATGAAATCCGATTCATGGTTGAAATATTTTATATCATGAGGAAAGACTATGTATGATTGTGCACAAGTTCTTATGCAATCCATTAATGTTCTTTGTTGGGTATGAGTATGTTTTTCAAAGAAAATGAGTGGTCACAAACAATTCTACCAACTAATGCAAAAAGAAAGAAAAGATGAGCACATACAAGAAAGATAAAAATAGAAATAGGGAGAGAAAAGATTATCACACACAAGAAGAATAGAAATGGGAAAAGAAAATACTTATAATTTTGTACGCCAAATTTTACCTTCCCCGGCAACGGCGCCAAAAACTTGACACATCCAAAAAAGGATTATCTCCCAAGTATAGGAGTGTCGAAGTAATAAACCCGGTGAGACCGAGGTCGATCCACGAGGAAGGAGATTTAAGCGTTATAAATTATAAGCTAAGCAAATATAATATGGATGATTCAAAGAGATGATGATATAATATCAAATAAATGTAAGGATGATAGGCGGTATTACCGACCATTCAAATATAAAATGAAAAGCAAAAGGAGGTAAAACCTTCCATAGAATTAGGTGGTAAAACCAACCATGGAAATTTAGGAGGTAAAACCTTCCATAGCAATTGAAAGAACAAATTCATAAACAATAAATAAGAATAATTAAAATATAACAAAGAGAAAATAACACAATAACAATGAAAGCTAAGGTTAGGGGATCCGCCCTTGATATATCGAATAAGGATAAACAACCTATTTTAGTTATATGAATTATATTTATTTCGTTACCAATATTTACACCACTTCTTGTAAATAGGTTCAAGCAACCAATGTGCCAATCACCATATGTCTACAACAAATCAAGGTTCCTAACTAGACTTGTGTCAGTAAAGAAGAACCATATGACGTCTGGAAAGGATCCAAGCATTTGATGTGCCAAGGATTATCGACAATGGATCAAGACCTCCACTTTACAAGTGGTGTCAAGATTGATTAAGAAAAGAAATATAAATCATATAAAATAAATAACAAAAAATTATGATTATTAAGTACATACCTAAGGGTTGGATAATCTTTATTCTCATATCAAGGGTTTCACCCTTTCACCTTAGCAAGAGAGAAATTAGAAAGACATAATAGAAGAAAGAAAATAAATTATAAGAGAAGGGAAATTCATTAATAACATAAACACACAAAACACAATACAAGATCCTAGCCAAGGCCAAGAGATCCCAACCAAAGCCAAGATATCCAAATGGTTACAAGGCACCTCTATTTATAGATACATCCAAGGGCAAACTTGTCAAATTACAAGGGCACAATTGTCAAATATTATTTGTAAAAATCTTTGACAATTGGGATCATTAGGGGCACCGACTTTGACCACCGATTTTGGTAATGAATTATTGATAATTTTGATCACATGTCTCATAAAAGTTGTAGATATTTGTCTTAGCTTTCTAGAATATTTTGAATCAGACGATTTGGATACATATTGTAAGAGATATGGCCAAAATACGGAGGCATGGTCAGGCTGGGCCGAAACTGCATATAGGTTTACTTCAATCCCATTTTTGGTCCACTTAGAGCCCGAATTTGATGAAGTCTTAGAGACACAATCTTGTAGATAATTGGATCAGTTTTCCAAAACATTAAGATTTGCATCATTCTGATCTATAAATAGGAAGTTATGCCCATTTTACCGAACCTATAACAAAACCAAAATTAAGAGAAAATTAATTCCAAAGATGCAAAGACTACAAATATGCTAAGTTGGAGAATTTAATGACATTATTAGTGCAATATGATGAATTAAGCTCTTATAAAACATACATATTTAAGTGTTCATCAAACTGCAGTTATGAAATTAAGTGTTACTGTCACATCAAAAGCAACGACAGTGAGATTAAAGTCTACCAATACACTTTCCGTGGTTGGCTTAATCACACCGTACACACCCATAATAAGTTGAGTGGAGTCTGCTGATGCACAAAAAATCACGCCAGCAGTAAGTCCTTCTTTGGTTGGTTGAGGAATAGAGGACTTAGGGTCTTTTTGGTCAAATTCTCCTTGGATGGTTGATCTTGATCAAGGATGATGTACCTCAGGTGGATGATTTCATTTTTGGATGGTGTCTTTCCTACAAAATAAATAGCATCAAGGGTGCAGGCCAATCGTTGGCATTGGCCCTCTGAAGCTCAATCTAATTTTCGGTGTACCAAAAATCTCCTAGAGAGACAAGCTCTTAATTGGCTAAATCTAGAGAGAGAGTATATTATGAAAGTGTAGAGAGTGGAACCTAAAACCCTCTTTTGAGAGGGGTATTTATAATGTCAAAGTTGCAAGGTCAGGCTTGTTCTTATCATCTTCGGAGGGTCATCGGTCGACCATGTAGAGTTGGATTTTAGGTGATGTTCGCCTTTGGGTGATCAAGCACTTATGGTAGATCTACCCTTTGGGTGATCAAGTTCTCATGGGAGTTCTACCCTTAAAAAGGTTTCCCATCAATTGCATGTGTAAACTCACCTCGTGGGTGGAGCCACGTGTAATTGTAGAATTATTCCCAACAGTCCATCAGTAAAGCTTATTTGATTTGTCAAATCATGTAATACTGGGTTTACTAATCATAAGGATCCACACCTTAATAAGAGGGACCCATAATATGAGAAATATAGGAATGTGATGGGAATAATGAAGCATTGATCATATTTTATGATAACTATAGTTCTAAACTAAATGCGTGTGGAGTTCATTTTTTATACGCCTAGGATTGCGAGGAACCAAGTATTAACGATGATGAAGCAAGTGGAAGAAGAATGTTCAGAATCTTCTTAAACTATGATGAAGTTGTTATGCAAAAATCTACAAATATATGAAATCAAACAAGTAATATATGATAAGTGAGTTGTCGTTCCCACGAGGATTGGTTATTAACTACTAAACTTAATCTAATTATGATTTTATTTGAATAATCAATGTGAATATCAAATTTAAAGAAGTTGACTAACCAACTAACTAAATTTGAATACCAAATAAAGAAATAATCTTTTAAAATAAATTTTTAAAAAAATCAATGGTATTGAACTCTAGGGTATCAGGTTTCACCTAAGTTGTCCACTTTATTATTCAATCAAATTCAATTGAAGTTTTATTAACCTTGTTGCCAACCAATTTCTCTATAGTATTTGTTATTCTTTTTCAAGCAATAACAATATATAACTATAGTGAGAATCGCATTCCTGCCTCATCTAATCAAATTATAATTATCCTTTAAGCACAAGAAATCATGTAAAGTTGCACAAGTCATAATTATATTTCTATCTCATATGAGTTATGGTAAGTCATTCAAGGACTAATATAAACTAACTTATCAGTCTAATTTATACCTCAATTCATACAATAGTTGGCCAAACCATCACAGGCATTAAACACATGAATAACTTACTTAACAAGTGATACATCCAAAAAAAGGATTATCTCTCAAGTATAAGAATGTCGAAGTAATAAACCCAGTGAGACAGGTGTCGATTCACGAGGAAGGAGATTTTAGCGTTATAAATTATAAGTTAAGCAAATATGATATGAATAATTCAAAGAAATGGCAAGATAATCTCAATAAATATGTAAAGATGGTAGGCAGTATTACCGACCATTCAAATATAAAACAAAAGGCGAAAGGAGGTAATACTATCCATGGAAATAGGTGGTAACACCGACCATAGTAAATTAAAGGACAAGTTCATAAGCAATAAATAAGAATAATTAAAATACAAAAAGTAAGAGGAATTAACACAATAATAATGAGAGCTAAGGTTAGGGGATCCGCCCTTGATATTTTAAATAAGGATAAACAACCCATCTTAGTTATATGAATTATAGTTGCTTCGTTACTAATATTTATACCATTTTTTGTAAATGGGTTCAAGCATCCAATGTGCCAATCACCATATGTCTACAAAAAAATCAAGGTTTCTAACTAGACTTGTGTCGGTAAGAAAGAACCATACGACGTCTAGAAAGGATCCAAGCATTTGATGTGCCAAGGATTGTCGACAATGGATCAAGACCTCCACTTTACGAGTGGTGTCAAGATTGATTAAGAAAATAAATATAAATCATATAAAATAAACAACAAAAGATTATGATCATTAAGCACATACCAAAAGGTTAGAGAATTCTTATTCTCGTATCAAGGGTTTCACCCTTTCACCTTAGCAAGAGAGAAATTAGAAAGATATTATAAAAGAAAAAAAATAAAATGGAAGAAAAAGGAAATTCATTAATAACATAAACACACAAAACACAATATAAGATCCTAGCCAAGGCCAAAATGTTCCAGCCAAGACCTAGATATTCCAAATGGTCACAAGGCACCTCTATTTATAGATAAATCCAGGGGCAAACTTGTCAAATTATAAAGGAACCATTGTCAAATATTATGTGCACAAATCTTTGACAATTAGGATCATTAGGTGCACCAACTTTGACCACCGATTTTGGCATCGAAATATAGAGAATTTTGATCACATGTCTTCATGAAAATTGTAGATAATTGTCTCAGCTTTCTAGAACATATTGATTTGCATGATTTGAATACATATTTTGAGAGAAACGGTCAAAATAATGAGGCATGGTCAGGCTGGGCCAAATCTGCAAATGGGTTCACTTCAAGCCCATTTTTGGTCCACTAAGAGCCGGAATTAGCTCATGCTTCTAATATACAATCTTGTAGATAATTAAACCAGCTTTCCAAAACATTAATAGTTGTATCATTCTGATCTATAAAGAGAAAGTTATGCTTATTTTACCAAACCTACATCAAAATAGAAATTATGAGAAAATTAATTCTAAAGATGCAAAAACTACAAAGATGCTTAAGATGAGGAATTTAATGACACTATTAATTCAGTATGATGCATTAAACTTTTATGAAACATATATGTTTAAGTGTTCATCACACCCCCAAACCAGCTTATTGCTAGTCCCTAGCAATTAAAACGTTATTATTCAGAAGTGATTTGTAGAATTTTACATCCAAGGTAGTCAATTATTGCACTTTCTTTGATTTTATCCAGATAAACAAACTCTCAACTGATTTTTTTTTATGACTCATGCACCCTTCAGTCAAGATATTAACAAACCCTCTTTTTGTGCTCAGTCGACACATGACTATGGGGCTTATTGGAAAGAAGCCATATCGGTTACAATATTTGTTAAGGCTAATAACTTTAGGCAGGGGCATTCATTTTTTATTTATGTATATATAAAATAATTTTTTTCTTTTTTTTTTTTGCAAGAATGCATCTTTAACCCATGTAGCAAGCCTTATGCTAATGACTCTCAGACCAGTTGGCCTTAGGGCATTAGGTGTTAAGACACCCCTACGAGCTTAATGACTCGGGTTGCAGATGCTTTATTTTTGTTTAGAATTTATGGATAGTGCAATGTTCGATCCCATTAATCTTTCTCCTTAATCCATGTAGCGAGCTTTGGGTCAATAGATCCCAAACTAGTTGATCTTAGGGTATTAGGTGTTGAGGCACCCCTCGGGCTTAATTGCTCAAATTAAGGAGGCTACGATACCAAACTTATCCACAATTGCTCTTCTTTCTCTTCCTTTTTTTTTTTGAACTTTTCCCTTCCTTTTGTTGTTATCCTAAACAAAACAAAAGAACTCAAATATTACAATATTTCATTTTGCAACCCACAATCATGCATCAAGGTATATGTATGTGTGAAGAAAAGTTTGTGAACACTTGCTTATCGAGTACATAAGCACACAGTTTATTAAATGATAATGTTATGAGAGTTCATAGATTTGAATAATTTAAAGTGAAATAAATAAGACCTCCTTGCTATAAAATTCAAAAATCAAAACTAAATAATATGGGTTTTCAAAAGTGCAAAATCAAAACAAAATGACAAATTGGTTAGCATGGGTTTCTAGAGTTCAAACTGGCCCTCTTTACTCTACCATTCCTAATCCAGAATGCGTCTCAAGAGGAATTGAACTCCTTACACCACACTCTGAATCTAATTACTAGCTCGCTTTTTTTTTTGCAAGAAAAAGAAAATTAAAGACACACTTATGTCTACTATTCTTCCCCCCAACCAAATGAAACATTGTTTTCAATGTTAAATGTAGAGAGATAAAGTATAAGAGACATTACCTGAAGCTACTGTTATTCAAGAGAGATGATTTGAAAGACTTATAAAATAAAATGCTACGAATAAAACAAGAGACAAGAAAGAATTACAAACGGAGATTCAGATCCCATTTGAACTCTTCACTTTTACCCAACCGAGATCCATAGAATACACATATCCTTTGGATTCGACGTTTTGAAGTTCCCTCCATGTCTATGCAATTCTCTAACTATGTGCGAATAAGAGAATGAGATATGTGGTATTTATGGAGTACAAAAAGATATGCCAATGATGACATCTAGCTAGGTAGCTCGATTGCTTGTTTTGAAAAATTTGACAATAATGCATAGAAATTCAAAAAAAATGATTAAATAAGACACCATAAGTCAAACAAAAGATACAAATTCAAAAAGGACAACTATAAGGCATTAAAAATGAAAATGATGGCACACATGCATATGTATAGGTAGTTGCGACTGTGGCTCACATCTTCCTCTGGTTTTAGGTCCATAAACGGCTTAAACACCTTCTATGAGTTGTGGATATGCTTCCTATCCAGTTTTCTTATAAACTGGCAAACATGGTCGTTTTGAGTTAGATTCCTAAGACTATAACGTTTCTGCTCATCTCAGAATTGTGTCCATAGATTCATGATTACATGTTGCACAAGTCTACAAGAATGCGTCTCAAGAGTCACTCGAAAATCATTCAAGGACTCCTTACTCAGTCCATTCTTGATGAACTGTAATTTATCCTCTCGATTGTTAGACAAATATCCCAAGGAGCGCGGCAACGCTGGTTACAAGTCCATCTTGCACATCTTTGATAAACTTGTAACCTTTTCGCTCTTTGCTTTTTGGCGTAAGAGCTTTTTCCCAAACCTGACATGTGAGAAACAAGATTATCTAAAAACTCACAAGAAAATCGAACCTTTGCTTCAATTAACCATCTTACATTGATAGGAATGGCCTTGCACATCAATATCCTTAGTCTTTCTGTGCGAGCTTTATAAATTTTAAGCAAATCATTTTGAGGAAGAGAAGGAAAATGTTTGTGCAATTTTGAGAGAATGGTATCCATGTGAAGAAATTGAAAAACGAAAGAAAATGGATGCAAAGTGAGCAACATTTTTTAGGGAACATGTTAAATGAAGCAAAGGTTTTGAAATTTGCGTTAAATGTTTTAATGGCCCAATAAGCTTTATGTTAAATTTCCACTGGTAAGTGACAAGGTTTTTCATAGACTAATCTATAGGGAGACATTCCCAATGATGTTTTGAAAGCAGTACGGTAAGCCTAAAGTGCATCATTAAGTCTTAAAGACCAATCTTTACGATTTGGGTTAACCATTTTTTCTAAGATCTATTTTATCTCCCTATTAGCTAATTTAACTTGTCCACTTGTTTGCGAGTAATAAGACGTAGAAATTTTATGGGTTATTCCATAATTCTTCATTAAAGTTTCAAATGGTTTGTTACAAAAATATGTACCCCCATCACTAATAATGGATCGAGGAATTCCAAATCTACACAAGATATTATCTTTTAAGAATTTGATAACTGTTTTGTGATCGTTGTTTCGACATGGAATTGTCTCGACCCATTTTGAAACATAGTCTACTGCAATAAGAATGTATACAAAACCAAATGATGGTGGAAAGGGTCTCATAAAATCAATACCCCAACAGTCAAAGATTTCAATAACAAGAATGAGATTCAAAGGCATCATGTTTCGTTTTGAAATGGATCTCAATTTTTGACAATTTTCACAAGTTTTGCAAAATGCATATGCATCTTTAAATAAAGTGGGCCAATAAAATCCACATTGCAAGATTTTAGCAGCTCTCTTTTTAGATGAAAAATGCCCTCCACATGCTTCGGAATGACAAAAATTAATGACACTACTTACCTCATTGTCAAGTATGCATCTTCTAATTATTTGGTCCAGACAATATTTGAATAGATATGGGTCATCCCAATAAAACGTTTTCACCTCGGTCAAAAACTTTCTCTTGTCTTGAGCATTCTAGTGAGGTGGCATTTTTTCTGTTGCAAGGAAATTTACAATGTTAGCAAACCAAGGTACAACAGCAACAGAAAATAAAAATTCATCAGGAAAAGAATCATTGATAGGTGAAGTTTCAATTAATGTCTCTATCGTTAGTCTTGACAGATGGTCTGCAACGACATTTTCGGCTCCTTTCTTATCCTTTATTGTGATGTTGAATTTTTGGAGCAATAAAATCCACCGTATCAATCTAGGTTTTGCATATTATTTAGACATTAAATATCCCACAGCTGCATGGTCAGTATAAACAATTGTTGGAGAACCAATTACAGTACGAACAAAATTTGTCAAATGCAAATACTACTGCAAGTAATTCTTTTTCAGTTGTTGTGTAATTCATTTATGTATCATTTAAAATCCTACTTGTATAGTATATCACATAAGGCTTACCTTCTTTTCTTTGTCCTAACATAGCACCAACGATATAATCACGTGCATCACACATCGATTCAAAAGGTAATGACTGATCAGGAGATTGCATGATTGGAGCGGTTGTTAAAAGCTCAATTAACTTACCAAAGGCATTTTGACATTCTTGAGTCCATTCAAAAGGAGTGTCTTTTATTAAGAGATTACAAAGAGGTTTTGATATAGCACTGAAGTTTCTTATGAACCTCCTATAAAATCCAGTATGCCCTAAGAATGAACAGACCTCTTTAACTGTTTTTTGTGGAGGCCACTTTTGCTTTGTCCACTTCGATTCCCTTAGAAGATACCACATGACCCAAGATAATTCCTGAAGTGACCATATAATGACATTTTTTCCAATTCAAAATAAGACTTTTTTCTACACACCATATAAGGATTCCCCGTTTTCATTTTTGACTACTATAATGCCAGACTTCTTAGGTACTACTTGTGTACGGCTTACCTACTTACTAGCAGAAATAGGGTAGATAATTCCTACATCAAGTAGTTTGAGAACTTCTGCCCTAATAACCTCTTTCATGTGAGGATTTAATCTCCTTTGAGGTTGTTGGGATGTTTTGGCATTTTCTTCTAAATGTATTCTATGTGTACAAAGGGTTAGTGCCTTTTATGTCTTTTAAAGTCCACCCGATTGCATTTTTATACCTTTTAAGTACATGAATTCACTTACCTTGTTGCTCACTTGTGAGGGACGAAGAAATTACCACTGGATATGTCTCATTCTCCCCAAGATATGCATATTTTAGTCCTTCAGGTAAGGGCTTTAGTTCTAACTTGGGAGCTTCCTTTTCCTTGCTTTAATTCATTTATCCCAATTCTTCAAATCTTCTTTTTTCCACAACCTGTGCACAATCCAGTAAAGAACATGTATCAGAAAGACCAGGCTCTAGTTTCATACTTGATTCTAATGAATTCATTAAACAAGTTTCCAAAGGGTCAGACGAACTCCCTTTTTGAATGTGGTCTTTCACAATAGTTTCAATCATGTTGGACTCTTCAGTTTCATCATCTTCTTCATGTGATTTGTTTACACATATTAAAAATGTTAAGTTCCAATGTCATGTTCCCGAATGATAACTTCATGACTCCATTCCTACAATTAATCAGAGGATTAGAGGTAGCTTGAAATGGACGCCCTAAAATAACAGGAATTGAATTACATACTTCCACTGGTTGTGTATCCAAGACAATAAAATCCACTGGGTAAATGAATTTATCGACTTGAACAAACACATCTTCTACTACTCCTCTTGGCACTTTAATTGATCTAACAGCAAGCAAAAGAGTCACAGAAGTCAGTTTTAACTTACCTAGATTGAGTTTCTGAAAAACAGAGTATGGAAGCAAATTCACATTAGCACTAACATCAAGTAAAGCTTGTTCAATTTTATGGTTTCCAATATCACATGAAATTATAGGACAACCTGGGTCCTTATATTTCACAGTATTATTGTTTTGAAGAATAGCATTTACTTGCTTGGTTAGAAATGCCTTCTTTTTCACATTCAATTTTCTTTTCATAGTGCACAAGTCTTTTAAAAATTTTGCATGAGAAGGTACATGTTTGATCACATTTAGCAAGCGAATGTTGACCTTTACATATTTGAAAATTTTAAATATTTCAGAATTATGAGTTGGTTTCTTTTTTGTGGCTAATGCTTGAGGAAATGAAGGCTCGGAGGAGGAATTGGTTTCTTCTTCAGCAGGCGTTGGTTTGGCAACCTCCTCCTACCCTTTAGAGATTGATTCTTCTTCTTTCTCATAAGAATTAGGAATATGTTTTTCAACAACCTTACCATTGTGAAGAGTCATGACTGATTTGGCTTTGTTAAAATACTGGTTACTTGAACTCCATGCATTTGGGTTAGATTGATCTTTGGGGTTTTGCAATGTTTGAGAAGGAAATTTCCCTTTTTCTTGGACACTAGATGTGGATGCAAATTTTGTAAAAGTGTCTGATAAATTTACTAATGTTTGAGCAATTTGACTATTGAAAGTCTTTCGCTCTGTAATGAATGAATGCATTTGACTATTGAACATCTCTTGCTTTGTAATGAATGAATGCATTGTCACTTCAAAATCATTTCTAGGAGGAGGAACATATACATGATCATGAGAATTTTAAAAATTTTCTTGTGTTTGAAAAGAGACTTATGAAGATTGTGCATGATTATCATTTTTCCAACTAAAATTTGGATGATTTCTCCAACCGGGATTGTAGGTTTTTGAGTATGGATTGTGATTTGGCTTTTTGAAAGTGTTCAAGACATTGGCTAGTTTGTGGCGACCTTCCCTGGAGGCAGACGAAGTTGGGCCATCATCATGATCATTATCATTACAAAGTGACAGACAGTTTCTTGAATAGAATTCAATTGACCATTGTTTTTCATTAAAGCATCGACTTTTCTGGATAAGGATGCATATTTGGCTCGAAGGTCATTGTCATCCTTAAGGTTATGAATGCCTCTATTGGATGTCGAGGTTAGGGCCTTGCTTGGTACCTCATAGATTCTAACAGTGTCCTAATTTTGTGTCTTACCAAGGAATCTAAATATTCAAGTGCTTCCTCAAGGTCTTTATCTACAAATTCTCCATTACACATTGATTCCACTAGTTGCCTATCTTGGGGTGTTAATCCTTCATAGAAGTATAAAATTATTCTCCAAGTTTCAAAACCATGGTGAGGACAGGTGTTAAGTAGTTTTTTATACCTATCCCAACATTGGTAAAGGGTTTCCCCTTATTTTTGAGTGAAATTGGAAATTTGTCTTTTAAGAGAATTTGTTCTATGGGTAGGAAATTTTTTTTTTTTAAATTGTTGTTTCATCTCATCCCAGGAACTGATAGAATTTGACTTCAAATTTTGTAGCCATCTTCTAGCATTATCTTTTTAAGAAAAAGAGAAAAGCTTTAATCTAATGGTGTTTATGCTACAATCTGGGTCACTATAGGAGTTACACACTTCTTCAAAGATTTTTAAATGCGAATATGGGTTGTCCATATCAAGGCCATGAAAAGTGGGTAAAAGTTGAACAAAATTTGGTTTGAAATTGAAATGGATTGAATCGGGAGGAGAGACTACACAAGATGGTGCACTAGTCCTTACCGGATTCATATACTCTCTGAGGCTTCTTGGTTGATTTTGATCATTTTGTTGGGAATGATTGTCCCCTTCATCCGTGAACCTATCCACTTGATTGTCGGCCATGTTTTCGAAGGAAGATGATGTTTTTCTAACAAGTCTACCACTAGATGTTCGTGACCAAATTTTCATGCAAGAAAAAGAAAAGAAAAGAGAAGAAAAGACGAACACACGATAAAGAAAAAAATTTAAGATTTAAAATGAGAAAAGAGAATACTTTCAAATTGTAAGCCAATTTTTATCTTTTCCAGCAACGGCGTCAAAAACTTGACACATCTAAAAAAAGGATTGTCTCCCAAAGTGTCGAAGTAATAAACCTGGTGAGACCGTGGTCGATCCACGAGAAAGGAGATTTTATCGTTACAAATTATAAGTTAAGCAAATATGATATGAATAATTCAAAGAAATGGCAAGATAATCTCAATAAATATGTAAAGATGATAGGCGGTATTACCAACAATTCAAATATAAAACAAAAGGCAAAAGGAGGTAATACCATCCATGGAAATAGATGGTAACACCGACCATAGTAAATTAAAGGACAAGTCCATAAGCAATAAATAAGAATAATTAAAATACAAAAAGCAAGAGGAATTAACACAATAATAATGAGAGCTAAGGTTAGGGGATCCACCCTTGATATTTCAAATAAGGATAAACAACCCATCTTAGTTATATGAATTATATTTGCTTCGTTACCAATATTTATACCATTTCTTGTAAATGGGTTCAAGCATCCAATGTGCCAAACACCATATGTCTACAACAAATCAAGGTTCCTAACTAGACTTGTGTCGGTAAGAAAGAACCATATGCATTTGATGTGCCAAGAATTGTAGACAATGGATCAAGACCTCCACTTTACGAGTGGTATCAAGATTGATTAAGAAAATAAATATAAATTATATAAAATAAACAACAAAAGATTATGATCATTAAGCACATACCAAAGAGTTAGAGAATCCTTATTCTCATATCAAGAGTTTCATCCTTTCACCTTAGCAAGAGAGAAATTAGAAAGACATTATAAGAGAAAGAAAATAAAATGGAAGAAAAAAGAAATTAATTAATAACATAAACACACAAAACACAATACAAGATCCTAGCCAAGGCCAAAATGTTCCAGCCAAGAACTAGATGTTCCAAATGGTCACAAGGCACCTCTATTTATATATACATCCAGGGGCAAACTTGTCAAATTACAAAGGAACCATTGTCAAATATTATGTGCACAAATCTTTGACAATTAGGATCATTAGGTGCACCAACTTTGACCATCAATTTTGGCATCGAAATATAGAGACTTTTGATCACATGTCTTCATAAAAATTGTAGATAATTGTCTCAGCTTTCTAGAACATATTGATTTCCATGATTTGAATACGTATTTTGAGAGATACGGTCAAAATACTGAGGCATGGTCAGACTGGGTCAAATCTGCAGATGGGTTCACATCAAGCCCATTTTTGGTCCATTAAGAGCCGGAATTAGCTCATGCTTCTAACACACAATGTTGTAGATAATTGAACCAGCTTTCCAAAACATTAATATTTTGTATCATTCTGATCTATAAAGAGAAAGTTATGCCTATTTTATCGAACCTACATCAAAATAGAAATTATGAGAAAATTAATTCCAAAGATGCAAAAACTACAAATATGCTTAAGATGAGGAATTTAATGACACTATTAATTCAATATGATGCATTAAAATCTTTTGAAACATATATATTTAAGTGTTCATCACACCCCTCAACTAGCTTATTGCTAGTCCCTAGCAATTAAAGCGTTATTATTCAGAAGTGATTTGTAGAATTTTATATCCAAGGTACTCAATTATTGCACTTTCTTTGATTTTATCCAAATAAACAAACTCTCAACTGATTTTTTTCTATGACTCATGCACCCTTCAGTCAAGATATTAACAAACCCTCTTTTTATGCTCAGTCGACACATGACTATGGGGCTTATTGGAAAGAAGCCATATCGGTTCCAATATTTGTTAAGGCTAACAACTTTAGGCAGGGGTATTCATTTTTTATTTATGTATATATATAATAATTTTTTTCTTTTTTTTCTTTTTTTTTTTTTGCAAGAATGCATCTTTAACCCATGTACCGAGCCTTAGGCTAATGACTCCCTGACCAGTTGGCCTTAGGGCATTAGGTGTTAAGACACCCCTACGAGCTTAACGACTCGGGTTGCAGATGCTTTATTTTTGCTTTGAACTTATGGATAGTGCAATGTTCATCCTATTAAGCTTTCTCCTTAATCCATGTAGCGAGCTTTGGGCCAATGACTCCCAAACCAGTTAGTCTTAGGGTATTAGGTGTTGGGGCACCCCTCGGGCTTAATTGCTCGAATTAAGGAGGTTACGACACCAAACTTATCCATAATTGCTCTTCTTTCTCTTTCTTTTTTTTTTTTTTTTGCTTTCACTTTTTTTTTTTGAACTTTCCCCTTCCTTTTGTTGTTATCCTAAACAAAACAAAAGAACTCAAATATTACAATATTTCATTTGCAACCCACAATCATGCATCAAGGTATATGTATGTGTGAAGGAAAGTTTGTGAATACTTGCTTATCGAGTACATAAGCACACAGTTTATTAAATGATAATGTTGTGGGAGTTCATAAATTTGAACAATTTAAAGTGAAATGAATAAAACTTTCTTGCTATAAAATTCAAAAATCAAAACTAAATAATATGGGTTTTCAAAAGTGCAAAATCAAAACAAAATAACAAATTGATTAGAATGGGTTTCTAAAATTCAAACTGGCCATCTTTACTTAACCATTCCTAATCCAGAATGCGTCTCAAGAGAAATTGAACTCCTTATACCGCACTTTGAATCTAATTACTAACTCCCTCTTTTTTTCACAAGAAAAAGAAAATTAAAGATACACTTATGTCTACTATTCTTCCCCCCCAACCAAATGAAATATTGTCCTCAATGTTTAAATGTAGAGAGATAAAGTATACAAGAGAGATGATTTGAAAGACTCATAAAATAAAATGCTAAAAATGAAACAAGAGACAAGAAAGAATTGCAAACGGAGATTTAGATCCAATTTGCACTTTTTGTTTTGTCCATCTGACCAATTAATTTGAGTTATGGCTGGGTCAGGTTCATACTCGAATGCTTGTAACTTGTCAAGTAGTTCACTAGCAGTAGTGGAAGAAACAATGATTGTTCTAGTCGAATGAGAGATAAAATTTTGTTCCACAACTGTATCAACAAAACTTATCAAAGGATCAAAGAAATTTTTAACATTCAACAAACCTATAGGTTTTTGATGGAGAATCAGTTGGGCCCAAGAGGCAATTTGAAAAATTTCTTCAAGAGTACCAAAGCCACCTGGTAAAGTAATAAAGGCATCTGAATTGATAAGCATATGTGTCATACGTTCATGCATAGAGGAGACCTGTAACTCCTTCCCAACCGTTTTTTCAACGATCCTTTCTACAGTCAAAGCTTTAGGAATAACTCCTAAGACTTGAATACCTCCTATATGTGTAGCTGCTGACACACAACCCATTAACCCGAGGCTACCTCCCCCATAAACCACATGAATCTTTCTTTCAGCCAGTAGCCTACCAAGATAATTTGCTACTTCTACAGACTCTTCACTTTTACTCGACCGAGATCTACAGAATACACATATCCTTTGGATTAGACGTTTTGAAGTTCCCTCCATGTCTATGCAATTCTCTAACTATGTGTGAATAAGAGAATGAGATATGTGGTATTTATGGAGTACAAAAAGATATGCTAATGATGACATCTAGCTAGATAGCTCGATTGCTTGTTTGAAAAATTTGACAATAATGCATAAAAATTCAAAAAAAAAATGATTAAATAAGACACCATAATTCAAACAAAAGTTACAAATTCAAAAAGGACAGCTATAAGGCATTAAAATTGAAAATGATGGCACGCATGCATATGTACAGGTAGTTGGGACTGTGGCTCACATCTTTCTCTGGTTTTAGGTCCATAAACGGCTTAAACACCTTCTATGAGTTAGGGATATGCTTCCCATCCAGTTTTGTTATAAACTGGCAAACATGGTCGTTTTAAGTTAGATTCCCAAGACTATAACGTTCCTACTCATCTCGAAATTGTGTCCATAGATTCAAGATTACATGTTGCACAAGTCCACAAGAATGCCTCTCAAGAGTCACTCAAATATCATCTAAGGACTCCTTACTCAGTCCATTCTTGATGAACTGTAATTTATCCTCTCGATTGTTAGACAAATATCCCAAGGAGCGGCAACGCTGGTTACAAGTCCATCTTACACATCTGTGACAAACTTGTAACATTTTCACTCTTCGCTTTTTGGCGTAAGAGCTTTTTTCTAAACCTGGCATGTGAGAAACAAGATTATCTAAAAACTCACAAGAAAATCGAACCTTTACTTCAATTAACCATCTTACATCGGCAGGAATGCCCTTGCACATCAACATCCTTAGTCTTTCTGTGCGAGCTTTATAAATTGTAAGCAAATCATTTTGAGGAAGAGAAGGAAAATGTTTGTGCAATTTTGAAAGAATGGTATCCATGTAGAGAAATTTAAAAAAGAAAGAAAATGGATGCAAAGTGAGCAATATTTTTTAGGGAACCGAAAAACCGACTTTAAAAGCCACAGAGTACCATATCCACCACTTGATCGGCAAAAATAAATCTTTAAAGGATCGACTAAAGCAATGGACTCTTTAGTTTGATCAAAATTTTTAAAGAATGGTTTTAACCGTTATCCATTAACTTTGAAAACATTACCACTCTTCGGGTTCTCAATTTCAATAGCTCCATGAGAGAAAACATTTTTAACAATGAAACGCCCAGTCCAACGAGACCGAAGTTTATCAGGAAACAAATGCAATCTTGAATCATACAAGAGAACTTTTTGTGAAGGTTCAAAAGATTTTCTAACAATGAATTTTTCATGAAAAACCTTTATTTTTTCTTTGTAGATTTTAGAATTTTCATAAGCCTCATTCCTGATTTCTTCAAGTTCACTCAGTTGGAGTTTACGTAACTTGCAAGCATCATTCAAATTTGTGTTAAATGTTTTAATGGCCCAATAAGCTTTATGCTCAATTTCCACTGGTAAGTGACAAGGTTTTTCATAGAGTAATCTATAGGGATACATTCCCAATGATGTTTTGAAAGCAGTACGGTAAGCCCAAAGTGCATCATTAAGTCTTAAAGACCAATCTTTACGATTTGGGTTAACCATTTTTTCTAAGATCTGTTTTATCTCACTATTAGCTAATTTAATTTGTCCACTTGTTTACGAGTAATAAGGCGTAGAAATTTTATGGTTTATTCCATATTTCTTCATTAAAGTTTCAAATGGTTTGTTACAAAAATATGTACCCCCATCACTAATAATGGCTCGAGGAATTCCAAATCTACACAAGATATTATCTTTTAAGAATTTGATAACTGTTTTGTGATCGTTGTTTTGACATGAAATTGTTTCGACCCATTTTGAAACATAGTCTACTGCAACAAGAATGTATACAAAACCAAATGATGGTGGAAAGCGTCTCATAAAATCAATACCCCAACAATCAAAGATTTCAACAACAAGAATGGGATTCAAAGGCATCATGTTTCGTTTTGAAATGGATCCTAATTTTTGACAATTTTCACAATTTTTGCAAAATACATATGCATCTTTAAATAAAGTGGGCCAATAAAATCCACATTGAAAGATTTTAGTAGCTGTTTTTCTAGATGAAAAATGTCCTCCACATGCTTCGAAATGACAAAAATTAATGACACTATTTATCTTAGAAAAAAGAAAGTATGCATCTTCTAATTATTTGATCCGGACAAAATTTGAACAGATATGGGTCATCCCAATAAAACTTTTTCACCTCGGTCAAAAACTTTCTTTTGTCTTGAACATTCCAATGAGGTGGCATTTTTCGTGTTACAAGGAAATTTATAATGTTAGCAAACCAAGGTACAACAGCAACAGAAAATAAAAATTTATCAGGAAAAGAATCATTGATAGGTGAAGTTTCAATTAATGTCTCTGTCGTTAGTCTTGACAGATGGTCTACAACGACATTTTTGGCTTCTTTCTTATCCTTTATTGTGATGTTGAATTCTTGTAGCAATAAAATCTACCGTATCAATCTAGGTTTTGCATCCTATTTAGACATTAAATATCCCACAATTGCGTGGTCAGTATAAATAATTGTTGGAGAACCAATTAAAGTACAAACGAAATTTATCCAATGCAAATACTACTGCAAGTAATTCTTTTTCAGTTGTTGTGTAATTCATTTGTGCATCATTTAAAATCCTACTTGCATAGTATATCACATAAGGCTTACCTTCTTTTCTTTGTCTTAAGACAACACCAACGGCATAATCACGTGCATCACACATCGATTCAAAAGGTAATGACCAATCAGGAGATTGCATGATTGGAGCAGTTGTTAAAAGTTCAATTAACTTATCAAAGGCATTTTGACATTCTTGAGTCCATTCAAATGGAATGTCTTTTATTAAGAGATTACAAAGAGGTTTTGATATAGCACTGAAGTTTCTTATGAATCTCCTATAAAATCCAGCATGCCCTAAGAATGAACGGACCTCTTTAACTGTTTTTTGTGGAGGCAAATGGGAAATTAATTCAACTTTTGCTTTGTCCACTTCGATTCCCTTAGAAGATACCGCATGACCCAAGACAATTCCTGAAATGACCATATAATGACATTTTTTCCAATTCAAAATAAGACTTTTTTCTACACCCTTTCTAGGACTTTTTCTAAGTTTTCAAGACAATTCTCAAAAGAATTTCCAAAGACAGTTAAATTATCCATGAAAACTTCTAAACAATGCTCAACCATGTTACTGAAAATGCTTAACAAGCATCTTTGAAAGGTAGCTGGAGCATTACAAAGTCCAAAAGACATCCTCCTAAATTCAAAGTGTCAAAAGAGCATGTGAATGTGGTTTTTTCTTGGTCTTCAAGTTCAATGGGAATTTGATAATAGCCTGAGTATCCACCAAGAAAGCAATAGTAGGAGTGTCCTGCTACTCTTTCTAAAATTTGGTCAAGGAATTGTAAGGGAAAATGGTCTTTTTGGATGACAGCATTTAATTTTCTATAGTCAATACACATCCTCTAACTATATGAGATTCGAGTTGGCAAGGATTCCCCCTTTTCATTTTTGACTACTGTAATGCCAGATTTCTTAGGTACTACTTATGTACGGCTTCCTACTTACTATCAGAAATAGGGTAGATAATTCCTACATCAAGTAGTTTGAGAACTTCTGCCCTAATGACCTCTTTCATGTGAGGATTTAATCTCCTTTAAGGTTGTTGGGATGTTTTGGCATTTTCTTCTAAATGTATTCTATGTGTGCAAAGGGTTAATGCCTTTTATGTCTTTTAAAGTCCACCCGATTGTATTTTTATGCCTTTTAAGTACATGAATTAACTTACCTTGTTACTCTTTTGTGAGGGATGAAAAAATTACCATCGGATATGTCTTATTCTCCCCAAGATATGTATATTTTAGTCCTTCAGGTAGGGGCTTTAGTTCTAACTTGGGAGCTTTCTTTTCCTTGCTTTCATTCATTTACCCTAATTCTTCAAATCTTCTTTTTTCCACAACCTGTGCACAATCCAGTAAAGAACATGTATCAGAAAGATCAGGCTCTAGTTCCATACTTGATTCTAATGAATTGACTAAACAAGTTTCCAAAGGGTCAGAAGAACTCCCTTTTTGAATGTGGTCTTCCACAATAGTTTTAATCATGTTGGACTCTTCAGTTTCATCATCTTCTTCATGTGATTGTTTACACATATTAAAAATGTTAAGTTCCAATGTCATGTTCTCGAATGATAACTTCATGACTCCATCCCTGCAATTAATCAAAGCATTAGAGGTAGCTAGAAAATGGACGCCCTAAAATAACAGGAATTGAATTACATACTTCCACTGGTTGCGTATCCAAGACAATAAAATCCACTGGGTAAATGAATTTATTGACTTGAACTAATACATCTTCTACTACCCCTCTTGGTACTTTAATTGATCTAACAGCAAGCAAAAGAGTCACAAAAGTCAGTTTTAACTCAGCTAGATTGAGTTTCTGAAAAATAGAGTATGGAAGCAAATTCACATTAGCACCAAGATCAAGTAAAGCTTGTTCAATTTTATGGTTTCCAATAACACATGAAATTGTAGGACAACCTGGGTCCTTATATTTCACTGTATTATTGCTTTGAAGAATAGCATTTACTTGCTCGATTAGAAAGGCCTTCTTTTTCACATTCAATTTTCTTTTCATAGTGCACAAGTCTTTCAAAAATTTTGCATGAGAAGGTACCTATTTGATCACATTTAGCAAGGGAATGTTGACCTTTACTTATTTGAAAATTTTAAATATTTCAGAATTATGAGTTGGTTTCTTTTTTGTGGCTAATGCTTGAGGAAATGGAGGCTCGGAGGAGGAATTGGTTTCTTCTTCGCCAGGTGTTGGTTCGGCAACCTCTTCCTACCCTCTAGAGATTGATTCTTCTTCTTTCTTATAAGAATTAGGAATACATTTTTCAACAACCTTATCATTCATGATTGATTTGGCTTGGTCAAAATACTGGTTACTTGAACTCCATGCATTTGGGTTAGATTGATCTTTGGGGTTTTGTAATGTTTGAGAAGGAAATTTCCCTTTTTCTTGGACACTAGATGTGGATGCAAATTTTGTAAAAATGTCTCATAAATTTGCTAATGTTTGAGCAATGTGACTATTGAAAGTCTTTCGCTCTGTAATGAATGAATGCATTTGACTATTGAATGTCTCTTGCTTTGTAATGAATGAATGCATTGTCACTTCAAAATCATTTCTACGAGGAGGAACATATACATGATCATGAGAATTTTAAAAATTTTGTTGTGTTTGAAAAGGGACTTGTGAAGATTGTGCATGTTTTCAAACTAAAATTTGGATGATTTCTCCAACCGGGATTGTAGGTTTTTGAGTATGGATTGTGATTTGGCTTTTTGAAAGTATTCAAGACATTGGCTAGTTCGTGGCGACCTTCCCTGGAGGCAGACGAAGTTGGGCCATCATCAGTAGAATGATCATTATCATTACAAAGTGACAGACAGTTTCTTGAATAGAATTCAATTGACCATTGTTTTTCATTAAAGCATCGACTTTTCTGGATAATGATGCATATTTGGCTCGAAGGTCATTGTCTTCCTTAAGGTTATGAATGCCTCTATTGGATGTCGAGGTTAGGGCCTTGCTTGGTACCTCATAGATTCCAACAGTGTCCCAATTTTGTGCCTTATCTGCCAAGGAATCTAAATATTCAATTGCTTCCTCAAGGTCTTTATCTACAAATTCTCCATTGCACATTGACTCTGCTAGTTGCCTATCTTGGGGTGTTAATCCTTCATAGAATGATGTAACTATTATCCAAGTTTCAAAACCATGGTGAGGATAGGTGTTAAGTAGTTCTTTATACCTATCCTAATATTGGTAAAGGGTTTCCGCTTGTTTTTAGTGAAATTGGAAATTAGTCTTTTAAGAGAATTTGTTCTATGGGTAGGAAAAATTTTTTTGAAAAATTGTTGTTTCATCTCATCCCAGGAACTGATAGAATTTGACTTTAAATTTTGTAGCCATCTTCTAGCTTTATCTTTTAAAGAAAAAGGGAAAAGTTTTAATCTAATGGTGTTTATGCTACAATTTGGGTCACTGTAAGAGTTACACACTTCTTCAAAGATTTTTAAATGCGAATATGGGTTGTCCATATCAAGGCCATGAAAGGTGGGTAAAAGTTGAACAAAATTTGGTTTGAAATTGAAATGGATTGAATCGGGAGGAGAGACTACACAAGATGGTGCACTAGTCCTTACCAGATTCATGTACTCTCTGAGGCTTCTTGGTTGATTTTGATCATTTTGTTAGGAATGATTGTCCCTTTCATCCGTCAACCTATCCACTTGATTATCGGCCATGTTTTCTAAGGAAGATGATGTTTTTCTAACAAATCTACCACTAGATGTTCGTGACCAAATTTTCATGCAAGAAAAAGAAAAGAAAAGAGAAGAAAAGATGAACACACGACAAAGAAAAAAATTTAAGATTTAAAATGAGAAAAGAGAATACTTACAAATTGTACGCCAATTTTTACCTTTTTTGGCAATGACGCCAGAAACTTGACACATCCAAAAAAAGGATTGTCTCCCAAGTATAGGAGTGTCGAAGTAATAGACCCGATGAGACCGGGGTCGATCCATGAGGAAGGAGATTTTAGCGTTACAAATTATAAGTTAAGCAAATATGATCTGAATAATTCAGAGAAATGGCAAGATAATCTCAATAAATATGTAAAGATGATAGGCGGTATTACCGACCATTCAAATATAAAACAAAAGGCAAAAGGAGGTAATACCATCCATGGAAATAGATGGTAACACCGACCATAGTAAATTAAAGGACAAGTTCATAAGCAATAAATAAGAATAATTAAAATACAAAAAGCAAGAGGAATTAACACAATAATAATGAGAGCTAAGGTTAGGGGATCCGCCCTTGATATTTCAAATAAGGATAAACAACCCATCTTAGTTATATGAATTATATTTGCTTCGTTACCAATATTTATACCACTTCTTGTAAATGGGTTCAAGCATCCAATGTGCCAATCACCATATATCTACAACAATTCAAGGTTCCTAACTAGACTTGTGTTAGTAAGAAAGAACCATACGACATCTAAAAAGGATCCAAACATTTGATGTGTCAAGAATTGTCGACAATGGATCAAGACCTCCACTTTACGAGTGGTGTCAAGATTGATAAAGAAAATAAATATAAATTATATAAAATAAACAACAAAAGATTCTGATCATTAAGCACATACCAAAGAGTTAGAGAATCCTTATTCTCATATCAAGGGTTTCATCCTTTCACTTTAGCAAGAGAGAAATTAGAAAGACATTATAAGAGAAAGAAAATAAAATGGAAGAAAAAGGAAATTCATTAATAATATAAACACACAAAACACAATACAAGATCCTAGCCAAGGCCAAAATGTTCCAGCCAAGACCTAGATGTTCCAAATGGTCACAAGGCACCTCTATTTATAGATACATCCAGGGACAAACTTGTCAAATTACAAAGGAACCATTGTCAAATATTAGGTACACAAATCTTTGACAATTGGGATCATTAGGTGCACCGACTTTGACCACCGATTTTGGTATCTAAATATAGAGACTTTTGATCACATGTCTTCATGAAAATTGTAGATAATTGTCTCAGCTTTCTAGAACATATTGATTTGCACGATTTGGATATGTATTTTGAGAGATACGATCAAAATACTGAGGCATGATCAGGCTGGGTCGAATCTGCAGATGGGTTCACTTCAAGCCTATTTTTGATCCACTAAGAGCCCGAATTAGCTGATGCTTTTGAGACACAATCTTGTGATAATTGAATCAGCTTTTCAAAATATTAATATTTGCACCATTTTGATCTATAAATAGAAAGTTATGTTTATTTTACCGAACCTACATCAAAACAAAAATTATGAGAAAATTAATTCCAAAGATGCAAAGGCTACAAATATGCTTAAGTTGAGGAATTTAATGACACTATTAATTCAATATGATAGATTAAACTCTCATGAAATATATATATTTAAGTGTTCATCAACAACAAATTGAATAAATATCAAAATATTGAATTAAAATAATAGAGTATCAACTTAGCTACATCCTAACCCTAGATAAAGGGATTTAGTTCACAATGTAAAGATAAATAATACAGTAAATTGAATAGCATTCATAGAGACAACAGAGAAAGAAAACCTTAGAAAACTAGAAGATTCTCCTTGAAGTTATGCCTCTAAGGTTTGTAGATTGTTTTCCTGCCTCCTAAACACCTCCAAGGACGCCTCTGATAATCTCCTAAAAACCTAAAATACACCTATTTATATTCTATCAAAGAAGAAGTCCAATCCAAGCTGAAACAAGAATCCTAAAAATTTTTAGAATTGGGCTCGCACAAGGGCTTAGATACAATGGTGCAAGAGCGCTAACTCTCTGATCATAATTTTTTTTTTGGTTCTGGTGCTACAGTGCCAATTGCCTTGAGCGGGAGCACCAAGTTTCTGGTTGCAAAATATACAATTCTCTTGCTTTCGTGCTGCTGCGCCACCTTGTCTTGCTTAGGAGCGCCACATCTCTGACTTGTAGCTTCGAATTTTTCCTCTTTTGACTCTATTTTCTTTTAAATTTGATGTGCTCTATTAAGAATCTCCTTCCTTTCAAAAGAATTTGCATTCAATTGAAATAACACATTATTTTCTCCTTATTTCACTCAAAAACTAATTAAAAATTAAATTTTTACAATTAATAAATTAGTGAATAAAATTCGCTAACAAATACCCCCAAACTTAATATTTTGCTAGTCCTCGAGCAAAATAAAAATAATCGATAACATAAAACAAATATCGTTAAGTCAGAAATTGCCCATGTCAAATCAAACTTACGCTTTATCATTATGATAAACCTCAAAACTTGCATCATTAATAACTCAAAAGAAATTTCAAACTTGTAAAACCATCCAAGATCCTTCTCAACATCAGTGAAGTCCATTTCCAATTCCTCAAGTGTGTATGTGGAGTCAATCTCACATTTTTTAATGCAATTCAGATGAGATTATGTAACAAAATAAGTAAAACAAAACATTTATTGTAAAAGAAAACTGAGACTTCATAAACTCACTAGTCATGCTACTCTCTACTAATATAGATCAACTCAACATCAAAGATCAAATAGGACTTTTCAAAGCTTGTAATGTATGGCTAGGGCAATAAGCATATGGAAGGAAAGTCAGTTTTCTGGGTTTAATTTACTCATAAAGCATCTAAAATCTCCTAAAACTTCATACTTATTCACCCTCACAAAGTCATGTTCATAATACAATTCCTAACAAGCTTCAGTTCAATTTCATCTCCCCTTCTGTGGTTGGACGTATACTAATCACTGCAAAAGCACACATCGCCTTCATCTTGTCAACTTGTTTGACTGTTTACAATTTTTCTATCTCTTTTTTTTTTCGAACAGTGCGATATTGATTCCATTAAGCTTTCTTTTTATTTCGTGTAACAAACTTTTAGCTAGCTAGTAACTCCCAAGCCAATTGGCCTTAGGGTATTGGATGTTAAGACATCTTTAAAAGTTTACTTGCTTAAACTAAAAAGGCTATAAAATCAACTTATCCATTTTTTTTGTTAGAGAAAATAATGCTAAAAATTGAATTCTATCTTTCAATCAAAATCATCAACTTCAAAATTACCCTTCAATCTTCCTTAATCCCAAAATTCACATACAATCATGTTATACACCATCAAAACATCTCCCATCCTTGCTTATACACCCTCATATGCACAAATCAAAAGTTTTGAGAAATTAGCATGCTCATGAGTAAGGAACACTATTTAGACAAAGATCTTTTTTACGGCTATGATATATTTAGTGAGCTAACAAAGAAAAAGGCTTCAATAGGCTTAAACGGGACACTAGGGAGCTGATTTAATCTTAGGTAGGCATGAACGGCTCAAACAATCCAAAAATAGCCTAAATCATCTCCTTAATGCTGAGTCATCTATGATTTCGCCTCAAGCAACAATCAAGCAAGTTCTAGAGCCTTTTTTTTTAAAAAAAAATTTAGAACTCATTTACATCACATAATCTTTCTTTCAATCAACATCCAATTTCAAAGCTCATGACTAATTGTGCTCAAATCAACTTCAAGGAATTGAAAATAAGGCAAAACTATCTATTGATTCAAATCCATAGATAACATGCAAAATTTTCCAATCAAAATTTTTCATTCCCTTATAATTTCATACATTTCCTTCTTCAAACCAAACAAAAACCATATGTACTAATCAATCAAAATGACATAGAGTTTTTGGAGCAACTTGTAAAACCTACCAATTCAAAATTCCACATTACTAAAATAGTAAAATTCTACCATAATAATTCTATTAATAAGATGCATGAACTGTTTATCAGGGAAGAACAATTACGAATAAAACTATTTTATCCTCATGCAATGGTCATGATAGAGTCGTAAGTATCCGAAGATGACCCAATAATATAATATTACTTCATAATCAAAATTTCATCTCCAAATTATCCTTCAATGCCACAAATATTAAACCATAGTTAATTTATATCACTGTGTACTGAAACCTTTGATCCCTATAATAGGTACTGCGATTTTCATCCCGAGCATACCATTTCGTTATTAATAATAAGGGGTAACACTTCATATCCCAAAATTCTATCTTAAATCATGACCCCAAATGATATGGAATTAATTAAAGTTATCACACCATTCATTTGTCAATCATCAATGAATTCCGTATCACTTATAAAAGTTTACAATGAATAGCCCTATCCAATAATTAGACACCTAGAAAAGAAAAAAAATTGTAAATAGAGGACAATTCATCTAAATTCTCAAAAGACATAAACTACAGCAAGTTTTCTTTTCTTTTCCTTGTTTCTCAAAAATACACAAAACTAAAAGATAAAATCCCATGTACCCATCAAACCTAAAATTGACCTAGATAACTATAGAGGGGAAAACTTACAAAACCCAAAGCAAAAAAATGTAAGAAGCTTGGTGGAGAAAGAGGGAAAAAGAAATATTTATCAGTGAAGAGGCTTGGCAGCGAGAATGCAAATGAAAGCTTGGCATGACAATCAGTTGTTCTATCCTTTCAATTAAGTTGTAACCTAGCTTTCCTTTTCGTTCAATTGTTTTGTGACCTAGCTTTCTTTTTCGTAATCTTGACAAATTCAGTTGACAAATTGAAGCTAAACGAAAGTTGAGAAGCAATGAAGCTAAAATTGAAGCAAGCAGTGTAACGATAAAAGAAGGGAATGTGAAATTGAAGGTTATGGCAAAAGAAGGGAAGAAAGCAACAACGGAAGGGAAATTAAGGACAATTAGAGGGAAAAAAGCAGGCAATGGGAGGGAAATTGAGGACAAGGGGAAGACAGAAAAAAGGCAATGGGAAATTCATGGCAGTCACTAGAAAGGGGAAGGAGAAGCCACGAGAGATAAGAGGGAACATGTTAGGAAGATAGGAGGGAAAATGTTAGAAAGCATGAAATTGGTGGGAGCCTTATACGACGATTTTAATAACTGCCTCATAAGGGTCAGTGTGCAATTATATACGGTTGTTTTTAAAAACCGCTGCAAATACCCACCGTGTAAGCCTGGATCTCTTGTAGTGGCAATGTTATTTTAGAGATACCTGCTGAAAGGAATAATCTAGCTTTAATCAAATATGATGTCAGGTTATATTTTTGCCTAAAAAAATTAACAACAATGATGTAGATTGAAATCTGATGGAAAACTGATTAGCTTTAGGAATGAAATTTGTAGTTATATTTGTGAACATAGTTGCGTAATGATAGAGTATACTAGCCTTGTATTGAGTTTACCTTTTTTTATCCAATCGATTTTGACTTTAACAGCCTTTGTAGTGGAAAAAAAATTCCGTTTCGATGTTCATGTTTAGTTTTAGTGAAAAATTAGTAAATTACCTTAAAACTATTAATTTCCATGAGTATATGCATAGAATTTTGGCATATATTAATAATTACTAATATAATGTGTAGGATACACCATGAAAGGCAGTATGTTTTTTAATCATAGATTACTATTTTTTCTCATTATTATTTGCAAGTACTTTAGGTACAATTACGTGCATGATATGCTTAGATTATTATTTAATAGATACAGAACCTCCGCATAACTATATTAATTTGTTCAAATCAATTGGTTAGCACAATTTATACATTTATGAATTGTTGCCTAAAAAGGGTGTGAAAGATTTAAATGCCTTACTAACTGTCTTGGTTTCCTTTTTCACATTTAAACATTGGAAAAATTTGTCAATTAGACAATACTTGATTTATATAATCCAAATGTTGTTGTTATTTAATACAAATAGGTGTATGCTTTAAATAAGTTTCATATAAATAGTTGTTTATGCTTCAAGGAATTGAGAGGCAAACAACAGGCTAGAAGGCGACAAAATAAATATGATCATACGACAGGGAGGAAAGGCTACCTGCACGTGGAGAAGGAAATGGTAATTATTTTTGGCTTAAAGTTTCCATTAATCAAATCTGATTCCATGGTTTCCATGCTAATTGTTTCATATTTTTATGGGTGGTAGCGCAAAGAAATGGGGAATTATGATAGACCAATTGATCGTTTAGAATTATGGAAAAGCAGTAGGAAAAGGAAGACTGGTGATTACCATCCAAATGTTCTTCTTGTGATTGAGAAAATTGTAGGTAAACAAAATGAAACAAAAAAATTTACATTATACAAATACTTGTTATTACTTTTTAAGTTGTTGACACATCCAAAAAAGGATTATCTTCCAAGTATATGAGTGTCGAAGTAATAAACCCGGTGAGACCGAGGTTGATCCACGAGGAAGGAAATTTAGCGTTACAAATTATAATTTAAGCAAATGTGATATGAATAATTCAAAGAGATGGTTAGATAATATCAACAAATAAACAAAATGATGGTAGACGGTATTACCGACCATTCAAATATAAAATAAAAAGCAAAAAGAGGTAAAACCATCCATAGAATTAGGTGGTAAAACCAACCATAGAAATTTAGGAGGTAAAACCTTCCATAGTAATTGAAAGAACAAATTCATACACAATAAATAAGAATAATTAAAATATAACAAAGAGAAAGTAACGCAATAAGAATGGAAGCTAAGGTTAGGGGATCCACCCTTGATATTTCAAATAAGGATAATTAACCCATTTTAGTTATATGAATTATATTTGTTTTGTTACCAATATTTATACCACTTCTTGTAAATGGGTTCAAGCATCCAATGTGACAATCACCATATGTCTACAACAAATCAAGGTTCCTAACTAGACTTGTGTCGGTAAGGAAGAACCATACGACGTCTAGAAAGGATCCAAGCATTTGATGTGCCAAGGATTGTCGACAATGGATCAAGACCTCCACTTTACTAGTAGTGTCAAGATTGATTAAGAAAAGAAATATAAATCATATAAAATAAATAACAAAATATTATGATTATTAAGTACATACCTAAGGGTTAGAGAATCCTTATTCTCATATCAAGGGTTTCACCCTTTCCCCTTAGCAAGAGAAAAATTAGAAAGACATTATAAGAGAAAGAAAATAAAATGCAAGAAAAAGAAAATTCATTAATAACATAAACACACAAAACAGAATACAAGATCCTAGCCAAAGCCAAAATGATCCAGCCAAGGCCAAGATGTCCAATGGTTATAAGGCACCTCTATTTATAGATACATCTAGGGGCAAACTTGTGAAATTACAAGGGCATAATTGTCAAATATTAGTTGTAAAAATCTTTGACAATTGGGATCATTAGGAGCACCGATTTTGACCACCGATTTTGGCAATGAATTATTGTGAATTTTGATCACATTCTCATGAAAGTTGTAGATATTTGTCTCAGCTTTCTAGAACATTTTGAATCAGACAATTTTGATACGTATTCTGAGAGATATGTCCAAAATACGGAGACATAGTCAGGCTGGGCTAAAACTGCATATGGGTTTACTTCAAGCCCATTTTTGGTCCACTGAGAGCCCGAATTTGATGAAGCCTATGAGACATAATCTTGTAGATAATTGGATCAGCTTTCCAAAACATAAGATTTGCACCATTCTGATCTATAAATAGAAAGTTATGCCTATTTTACTGAACCTATAACAAAACCAAAATTAAGAGAAAATTAATTCCAAAGATGCAAAGACTACAAATATGCTAAGTTGAGAAATTTAATGACATTATTAATGTAATATGATGAATTAAACTCTTGTAAAACATACATATTTAAGTGTTCATTACACTCTCCAACCAGCTTATTGCTAGTCCCTAGCAATTAAAGCGTTATTATTTAGAAGTGATTTATAGAATTTTACATCCAAGGTGGTCAATTATTGCACTCTCTTTGATTTTATCCAAATAAACAAACTCTCAATAGATTTTTTTAATTATGACTCATGTACCCTTTAGTCAAGATATCAACAAACCTTCTTTTTGTGCTCAATTGATGCACGACTATGGGGCTTATTGGAAAGAAGCAATATCGGTTCCAATATTCGTTAAGGCTAACAACATTAGGCAGGGGCATTCATTTTTTATTAATATGTATATAATAATTTTTTTTCATTTCTTTTTTTTTTTTAAGGATGCATCTTTAACCCATGTAGCGAGCCTTAGGGTAATGACTCCCAAACCAGTTGGCCTTAGGGCATTAGGTGTTAAGACACCCTACGAGCTTAACGACTCGGGTTGTAGATGCTTTATTTTTGCTTTGAACTTATGGATAGTGCAATGTTCAATCCCATTAAGCTTTCTCCTTAATTCATGTAATGAGCTTTGGGCCAATAGCTCCCAAACCAGTTGGTCTTAGGATATTAGGTGTTGAGGCACCCCTCGGGCTTAATTGCTCGAATTAAGGAGGCTATGAGACCAAACTTATCCACAATTGCTTTTTATTCTTCTCTTTTTTTTCACTTTTTCTTTTTTTCTTTTTTTTTTGAACTTTCCCCTTCCTTTTGTTGTTATCCCAAACAAAACAAAAAGAACTCAAATATTACAACATTCCATTTCGCCACCCACAATCCTGTATTAAGGTATGTGTGTGTGTGAAGAAAAGTTTGTGAACACTTGCTTATCGAGTACATAAGCACACAATTTATTAAATGATAAGGTTGTGAGAGTTCATAGATTTGAATAATTCAAAGTGAAATGAATAAGACCTCCTTGCTATAAAATTCAAAAATCAGGATTAAATAATGTAAGTTTTCTAAAGTGCAAAATCAAAACAAAATGACAAATTGGTTAGAATGGGTTTCTAGAGTTCAAACTGGCCCTCTTTACTCTACCATTCCTGACCCAGAATGCTTCTCAAGAGGATTTGAACCCTTTATACCGTACTCTGAATCTAATTACTGACTCGCTTTTTTTTTTGCAAAAAAAAAATTAAAGACACACTTATATCTACTATCCTCCCCCCCCCCCAAACCAAATGAAACATTGTCCTCAATGTTTAAATGTAGAGAGATAAAGTATAGGAGACATTACCTGAAGCTGCTGTTATTTAAGAAAGATGACCTGAAAGACTCATAAAATAAAATGCTATAAATAAAATAAGAAACAAGAAAGAATTACAAACGGAGATTCAGATCCAATTTGCACTTCTTGTTTTGCCCTCCTGACCAATTGATTTGAGTAACGGCTGGGTCAGGTTCATACTCGAATGCTTGTAACTTGTCAAGTAGTTCACTAGCAGTAGTGGCAGAAACAAGGATCTTTCTTGCTGAATGAGAAATAAAATTTTGTTCCACAGCTGCATCAATAAAACTTATCAAAGGATCAAAGAAATTTTTAACATTCAACAAACCCATGGGTTTTTTATGGAGATTCAGTTGGGCCCAAGAGGCAATTTGAAAAATTTCTTCAAGAGTACCAAAGCCACCTGGTAGAGCAATAAAGGCATCTGAATTGATAAGCATATGTGCCATACGTTTATGCATAGAGGAGACTTGTAACTCCTTTCCAACTGTTTTTCGAACAATGTTTTCTACAGCCAATGCTATAAGAATAACTCCTAAAACTTGGGTACCTCCTACATGTGCAGCTATTGACACACAACCTATTAACCCAAGGCTACCTCCCTCATAAACCACATGAATCTTTCTTTCAGCCAGTAGCCTACCAAGATAATTGGCTATTTCTAAAAACTCTTCACTTTTACCTGGTCGAGATCCACAGAATACACATATCCTTTGGATTCGACGTTTTGAAGTTCCCTCCATGTCTATGCAACTTTCTAACTATGTGTGAAGAAGAGAACGAGAGATATGGTATTTATGGAGTGCAAAAAGGTATGTTAATGATGACATCTAAGTAGGTAGCTTGGCTACTTGTTGAAAAAATTGACAATAATGCATAAAAATTCAAAAGAAATGATGAAATAAGATATTATAAATGCACAAGTCAAACAAAAGATACGAATTCAAAAATGACAGCTATAAGGCATTAAAATTCAAAAATGATGGCACGCATACATATGTATAGGTAGTTGTGATTGTGGTTTACATCTTCCTCTGGTTTTACGTCCAGAAACGGTTTAACACCTTCTATGAGTTGGGGATATGCTTCCCATCCAGTTTTCTTATAAACTGGCAAACAGGGTCGTTTTGAGTCAGATTCTCAAGACTACAACGTTCCTGCTCATCTCAGAATTGTGTCCACAAATTCAAGATTTCACGTTGCACAAGTCCACAAGAATGCGTCTCAAGAGTCACTCAGATATCATCCAAAGACTCCCTACTCAGTCCATTCTTGATGAACTATAATTTATCCTCTCGATTGTTAGACAAATATCCCAAGGAGCGGCAACGCTGGTTACAAGTCCATCATGCACATTTGTGACAAACTTGTAACCTTTTCGCTCTTTGCTTTTTGGCATAAGAGCTTTTTCCCAAACCTGGCATGTGAGAAACAAGATTATCTGAAAACTCATAAGAAAATCGAACCTTGGTTTCAATTAACCATCTTACATCAGTAGGAATGCCCTTACACATCAACATCTTTAGTCTTGCTACGCGAGCTTTGTAAATTTTAAGCAAATCATTTTGAGGAAGAAAGGGAAAATGTCTATGCAATTTTGAGAGAATGGTATCCATGTGAAGAAAATGAAAGAAAAGAAAGAAAATGGATGCAAAGAGAGCAACCGTTTTTAAGGAACTGAAAATCTGATTTTAAAAGCCACGGAGTACCGTATCCGCCACTTGACCGGGAAAAATCAATCATTAAAAAGGATCGACTAGAGCAATGGACTCTTCAATTTGATCAAAATTTTCAAAGAATGGTTTTAACCGTTGTGCATTAACTTTGAAAATATTACCATTCTTTGGGTTCCCAATTTCAACAGCTCCATGAGAGAAAACATTTTCAACAATGAAAGGCCCAGTCCAACGAGACTGAAGTTTACCAGGAAACAAATGCAATCTTGAATCATACAAAAGAACTTTTTGTGAAGGTTCAAAAGATTTTCTAACAATGAATTTGTCATGAAAAACCTTCATTTTTTCTTTGTAGATTTTAGAATTTTCATAAGCCTTATTCCTGATTTCTTCAAGTTCGCTCAGTTGGAGTTTACGTAACTTGCAAGCATCATTCAAATTTGAGTTAAATGTTTTAATGGCCTAATAAGCTTTATGCTCAATTTTCACAGGTAAGTGACAAGGTTTTTCATAGACTAATCTATAGGGGGACATTCCCAATGATGTTTTAAAAGCAGTACGGTAAGCCCAAAGTGCATCATTAAGTCTTAAGGACCAATCTTTACGATTTAGATTAACCGTTTTTTGTAAGATCTGTTTTATCCCCCTATTAGCTAATTCAACTTGTCCACTTGTTTGCAGGTGATATGGTGTAGAAATTTTATGGGTTATTCCATATTTCTTCATTAAAGTTTAAAATGGTTTATTACAAAAATGCATACCCCCATCACTAATAATGGCTCGAGGAATTCCAAATCTATATAAGATATTCTCTTTCAAGAATTTGATAACTGTTTTGTGATCATTGTTTCGACATAGAATTGCCTCGACCCATTTTGAAACATAGTCTATTGCAATAAGAATATAGACAAAACCAAATGATGGTGGAAAAGGTCCCAATAAAGTCAATACCCCAGCAGTCAAAGATTTCAACAACAAGAATGGGATTCAAAGGCATCATGTTTCGTTTCGAAAGGGATCCCAATTTTTGACAATTTTCACAAGTTTTGCAAAATGCATGTGCATCTTTAAATAAGGTGGGCCAATAAAATCCACATTGCAAGATTTTAGCAGCTGTTTTTCTTGATGAAAAATGTCCTCCACATGCTTTGGAATGACAAAAATTAATGACACTACTTACCTCATTGTCAGGTATGCATCTTCTAATTATTTGGTCCGGACAATATTTGAACAGATATGGGACATCCCAATAAGACTTTTTCACCTCGGTCAAAAACTTTCTTTTGTCTTGAGAATTCCAATGAGGTGGCATTTTTCCTGTTGCAAGAAAATTTACAATGTTAGCAAACCAAGGAACAATCGCAACGGAAAATAAAAATTCATCAGGAAAAGAATCATTGATAGGTGAAGTCTCAATTATTGTTTTCGTCGTCAATCTTGACTGATGGTCTACAACGACATTTTCGGCTCTTTTCTTATCCTTTATTGTAATGTTGAATTCTTGGAGCAATAAGATCCATCGTATCAATCTAGGTTTTGTATCCTGTTTAGACATTAAATATCTCACAGCTGCATTGTCAGTGTAAACAATTGTTGGAGAACCAATTAAATAAGATCAAAATTTGTCTAATGCAAATACTACTGCAAGCAGTTCTTTTTCAGTTGTTGTGTAATTCATTTGTGCATCATTTAAAGTCCTACTTGCATAGTATATCACATAAGGCTTACTTTCTTTTCTTTGTCCTAAGACAGCACCAACGGCATAGTCACTTGCATCACATATCAATTCGAAAGGCAAGGACCAATCGAGAGATTGCATGATTGGAGCGGTTGTTAAAAGTCCAATTAACTTATCAAAGGCTTTTTGACATTCTTCAGTCCATTCAAAATAAGTATCTTTTATTAAGAGGTTACAAAGAGGTTTTGATATAGCACTAAAGTTTCTTATGAACCTCCTATAAAATCCAGCATGCTCTATGAATGAACGGACCTCTTTAACTGTTTTTGGTGGAGGCAAATGGAAAATTAATTCCACTTTTGCTTTGTCCACTTCGATTCCCTTAGAGGATACCACATGACCCAAGACAATTCCTGAAGTTACCATATAATGACATTTTTCCCACTTCAAGGTAAGACCTTTTTCTATACACCTTTCTAGAACTTTTTCTAAGTTTTCAAGACAATTATCAAAAGAGTTTCCAAAGACAGTTAAATCATCCATGAAAACTTCTAAACAATGCTCAACCATGTCACTAAAAATGCTTAACATGCATCTTTGAAAGGTAGCTGGAGCATTACAAAGTCCAAAAGGCATCCTTCTAAATGCAAAAGTGCCAAAGGGGCACGTAAATGTGGTCTTTTCTTGGTCTTCAAGTGCAATAGGAATTTGATAATAGTCTGAGTATCCATCAAGAAAGCAGTAGTAGGGGTGCCCTACTACTCTTTCTAGGATTTGGTCAAGAAATGGTAAGGGAAAATGGTCTTTTCGAGTGACAGCATTTAATTTTCTATAGTCAATGCACATCCTCCAACTAGATGGGACTCGAGTTGGCAATGATTCACCCTTTTCATTTTTTACTACTATAATACCTGATTTTTTAGGTACTACTTGAGTAGGGCTTACCCACTTACTATCAGAGATAGGGTAGATAATTCCTACATTAAGTAGTTTGAGAACTTCTGCCCTAATGACCTCTTTCATGTGAGGATTTAATCTCCTTTGAGGTTGTTGGGATGTTTTGGCATTTTTTTCTAAATGTATTCTATGTGTACAAATCAAAGGGTTAATGCCTTTTATGTCTTTTAAAGTCTACCCAATTGCATTTTTATGCCTTTTAAGTACATGAATCAACTTACCTTGTTGCTCACTTGTGAGGGATGAAGAAATTACCACTGGGTATGTCTCATTCTCCCCAAGATATGCATATTTTAGTCCATAAGGTAAGGGCTTTAATTCTAACTTAGGAGCTTCTTTTTTCTTGCTTTCATTCATTTGCCCCAATTCTTCAAATCTTCTTTTTTCCATAACCTGTGCACAATCCAATAAAGAACATGTATCAGAAAGATTAGGCTCTAGTTCCATACTTGATTCTAATGAATTGATTAAACAAGTTTCCAAAGGGTCAGATGAACTCCCTTTTTGGATGTGGTCTTCCACAATAGTTTCAATCATGTTGGATTCTTCAGTTTCATCATCTTCTTCATGTGGTTGTTTGCACATATTAAAAATGTTAAGCTCCAATGTCATGTTCCTGAATGATAACTTCATGACTCCATTCCTGCAATTAATCAAAGCATTAGAGGTAGCTAGAAATCGACGCCCTAAAATAACAGGAATTGAATTACATACTTCCACTGGTTGTGTATCCAAGACGATAAAATCCACTGGGTAAATGAATTTATCGACTTGAACTAACACATCTTCTACTACTCCTCTTGGGACTTTAATTGATCTATCAGCAAGCAAAAGAGTCAGAAGTCGGTTTTAACTCACCTAGATTAAGCTTCTGAAAAATCGAGTATGGAAGAAAATTCACACTAGCACCAAGATCAAGTAAAGGTTGTTCAATTTTATGGTTTCCAATAACACATGAAATTGTAGGACAACTTGGGTCCTTATATTTCATTGTATTATTGTTTTGAAGAATAGCACTTACTTGTTTGGCTAGAAAGGCCTTCTTTTTCACATTCAATTTTCTTTTCATAGTGTACAAGTCTTTCTAAAATTTTGCATAAGAAGGTACCTATTTGATTACATCTAGCAAGGGAATATTGACCTTTACTTGTTTGAAAATTTCAAAGATTTCAGAATTATGAGTTGGCTTCTTTTTTGTGGCTAATACTTAAGGAAATGGAGGCTCAGAAGAGGAATTAGGTTCCTCTTCGACAGGGATTGGTTTGGTAACCTCTTCCTGTCCTTTAGAGATTGAATCTTCTTCTCTCTCATAAGGATTAGGAATGTGTTTTTCAACAACCCTACCATTGCGAAGATTCATGACTGATTTGGCTTGGTCAAAATATTGGTTATTTGAATTCCATACATTTGGGTTAGATTGATCTTTGGGGTTTTGCAATGCTTGAGAAGGGAATTTCCCTTTTTCTTGGACACTAGATGTGGGTGCAGACTTTGCAAGAGTGTCTGACAAATTTGTTAATGCTTGAGCAATTTGACTATTGAACGTCTTTTGCTCTGTAATGAATAAATGCATTTGACTATTGAACGTCTCTTGCTTTGTAATGAATGAATGCATTGTCTCTTCAAAGTCATTTCTAGGAGGAGGAGCATATACATGATCATGAGAATTTTGCAAATTTTGTCGTGTTTGAAAAGGGACTTGTGAAGATTGTGCATGGTTGTCCTTTTTCTAACTAAAATTTGGATGATTTCTCCAACCGGGATTATAGGTTTGTGAGTATGGATTGTGATTTGGCCTTTTGAAAGTGTTCAAGGCATTGGCTTGTTCGTGGAGACCTTCCCTAGAGGCAGACGAAGTTGGGCAATCATGAGTAGAATGGTCATTATCATTACAAATGTGATATACAGTTTCTTGAATAGAATTCAATTGACCATTGTTTTTCATTAAAAAATCGACTTGTCTGGAAAAGGATGTAAATTTGGCTCGAAAGTCATCGTCTTCCCTAAGGTTATGAATGCCTCTATTGGATGTTGAGGTTAGGGCTTTGCTTGGTACCTCATATGTTCCAACAGCGTCCCAATTTTGTGCCTTATCTGCCAAGGAATATAAATATTCAAGTGCTTCCTCAGGGTCTTTATCTAAGAATTCTGCATTACACATTGACTCCATTAGTTGCCTATCTTAGGGTGTTAATGCTTCATAGAAGTATGCAACTATTCTCTAAGTTTCAAAACCATGTTGAGGACAGGTGCTAAGTAGTTCTTTATACCTATCCCAACATTGATAAAGGGTTTCCCCTTGTTTTTGAGTGAAACTGAAAATTTGTCTTTTAATAGAATTTTTTCTATAGGTAGGAAAAAAATTTTTCAAAAATTGTTGTTTCATCTCATCCCATAAACTGATAGAATTAGACCTCAAATTTTGTAGTCATGTTCTAGCTTTGTCGTTTAAAGAAAAAAGAAAAAGTTTTAATCTAATGGTATTTATGCTACAGTTTGGGTCAGTGTAGGAGTTACATACCTCTTTAAAGAGTTTTAAGTACGAATATGGGTTCTCCGTATCAAGGCCGTGAAAGGTGGGTAAATGTTGAACAAAATTTGGTTTGAAGTTGAAATGGATTGAATCGGGAGGAGAAACTAAACAAGATGGTGCACTAGTTCTTACCGGATTCATGAACTCTCTGAGGTTTCTTGGTTGATTTTGATCATTTTGTTGGGAACGATTGTCCCCTTCATCCGTGAACCTATCCACTTGATTGTCGGCCATGTTTTCTAAGGAAGATGATGTTTTTCTAACAAGTCTACCACTAGATGTACGTGACCAAATGTTCGTGCAAGAAAAAGAAAAGAAAAGAAAAGATGAACACGCTACAAAGAAAAAAGTAAGATCTAAAATAAGAAAAGAGAATACTTACATATTGTACGCCAATTTTTACCTTCCCCGGCAACGGCACCAAAAACTTGAGACATCCAAAAAATGATTATCTCCCAAGTATAGAAGTGTCGTAGTAATAAACCCGATAAGACCGGGGTCGATCTACGAGGAAGGAAATTTAGCGTTACAAATTATAAATTAAACAAATGTGATATGAGTAATTCAAAGAGATGGTTAGATAATATCAACAAATAAACAAAATGATGGTAGGCAGTATTACCGACCATTCAAATATAAAATAAAAAGCAAAAGGAGGTAAAATCATCCATAGAATTAGATGGTAAAACCAACCATGGGAGTTTGGGAGGTAAAACCTTCCATAGTAATTGAAAGAACAAATTCATACAAAATAAATAAGAATAATTAAAATATAACAAAGAGAAAGTAACGCAATAAGAATGGAAGCTAAGGTTAGGGGATCCACCCTTGATATTTCAAATAAGGATAATTAACCCATTTTAGTTATATGAATTATATTTGTTTTGTTACCAATATTTATACCACTTCTTGTAATGGGTTCAAGCATCCAATGTGCCAATCACCATATGTCTACGATAAATGAAGGTTCCTAACTAGACTTGTGTCAGTAAAGAAGAACCATACGACGTCTAAAAAGGATCCAAGCATTTGATGTGCCAAGGATTGTCGACAATGGATCAAGACCTCCACTTTACGAGTAGTGTCAAGATTGATTAAGAAAAGAAATATAAATCATATAAAATAAATAACAAAAGATTATGATTATTAAGTACATACCTAAGGGTTAGAGAATCCTTATTCTCATATCAAAGGTTTCACCCTTTCACCTTAGCAAGAGAGAAATTAGAAAGACATTATAAGAGAAAGAAAATAAAATGCAAGAAAAAGGAAATTCATTAATAACATAAACACACAAAACACAATACAAGATCCTAGCCAAAGCCAAAATGATCCAACCAAGGCCAAGATGTCCAAATGCTTACAAGGCACCTCTATTTATAGATACATCCAGGGGCAAACTTGTCAAATTATAAGGGCATAATTGCCAAATATTAGTTGTAAAAATCTTTGACAATTGGGATCATTAGGGGCATCGACTTTGACCACCGCTTTTGACAATGAATTATTGAGAATTTTGATCATATGTCTTCAAAAGTTGTAGATATTTGTCTCAGCTTTCTAGAACATTTTGAATCAGATGATTTGGATACGTATTCTGAGAGATATGTCCAAAATACGGAGGCATGGTCAGGCTGGGCCGAAACTGCATATGGGTTTACTTCAAGCCCATTTTTTGTCCACTTAGAGCCCGAATTTGATGAAGCCTATGAGACATAATCTTGTATATAATTGGATCAGCTTTCCAAAACATTATGATTTGCACCATTTGGATCTATAAATAGAAAGTTATGCCTATTTTACCGAACCTATAACAAAACCAAAATTAAGAGAAAATTAATTCCAAAGATGCAAAGACTACAAATATGCTAAGTTGAGGAATTTAATGACATTATTAGTGCAATATGATGAACTAAACTCTTATAAAACATACATATTTAAGTGTTCATCAGTTGTGTATATAGTTTCTAACTTATAATTGTTGCAGGAGAAGATCCAAAAGTAGGCAGAATCAGGAGTTGTAGACCCTATTGATAGACAAGATATTCTAACTAGGGCATTGGGAACTGAGGAGCATAGCGATTGAGTTAGGGTGGGGAAATATATGACACCAACTGAATATTTCAAAGGTCATTACAAAGAAAAGAGACGTCAAAAAGATGTTATGAGACAGTTAACAGAGAAAGATGACCTCACAGCCCAGCTAAGAGCACAATTAAATATTATAAAGCCTGGGAACTCTAGTAACAGTGTTCTAATGACCCAAAATGAGGATGAGCAAGGGCCAGCGGATTTGAAAGATGAATATGATGCAGTGGCTAAAAAACCAACAACTTCTAACACGAATGCTAAGAATAAATTGAAGTTAAAGGATATGGAAACTACTACCCCTGAGGAGGTTGAAGAGGTTGAAGAGGACTCCTCGACAACGGTAAGAAAATACTATTAAATTATTTAGGTTTTGAATATTCAACTAATTACATGTATTATAACCTATGCTATATATAATCTTATGTTGATTAGGTAGCTTGTAATCTAGCCATTACTAGGGGTTCAAAGACTGTAGTTGTTGCATCTAGTTCTGCTTATGAAAAAGATGACAATAATAAGGCAACTAGGCATGTGTCAGTTGAAGTGGTTATGGATGGTGAAGCCACTGTCCCCTAGTATGGAGAAGATGAAAAGGGGACTGTTATCACTATACTTGATGTTCTAGGACAACATGTGAATTACCCAAGAGAACTTGTCTTTGAAAAGGTAGGGTAAAAACTTAGCATGTATTTTTTTTTATTATGTGTTATTTACTAATTCGTGCTACTGAACAATTTGTTGCATCTTTTGTTCTTATGTAGTCCCCATCCGATGAACAAAAAGGTCGTGACACAAACTGCGAGCGGAGGGAGTTGAAAGCGCTACAAACTGAGAAGCCTCAAATTGATAATCCTGATTCTGTTGATATGTTTGAGGTTCTAGTAGAATCTTTGATGGTAGATGATACAGATTATGTTAAGGTTCAGTTTGATGAAGGTTTGTTTGGGTACTCTGTGTCTACATATTTGAATCGTGATGATTGTGGACATGTTATCAACTTTAAGGAACTGTCACAAAATTACATCTCTCTTTATAGCAGGTATCCATTTCATTTATTTCATTATTAAAACTACGTTGTGTTTAACTAATAATTTCTTTTGTTATTATTATAATTTGATAATGCCATTTTGTTTTTCTTTTTCTACTTGTAGTTGTCTCTTTAAAAAATTTAAACTTGACTCTGATCCAGTAAAGTTTGGGTTTGTCAACCCTACAACCATAGTAGGAGGTGCAATTGCAAAAGCCAAAATGCATCTTGCGACATCTCAATCATTGGCTGAAAAGCTCAAATAGTTGGAGGATAGGAACTACGTGTTCATCCCTTACAACCCAGGGTATGTTTTCAAGATTAAACAAAAATTATTTCATATTTTTTAAGGATGCTTATTCTTCAAAGTTACTTACTTTGTTCTTGAAAAACTGGTTGTGAGATACCATTGGACATTGATTGTCATTAATATGTCCTCATGTGAAGTCTTCTATGTTAGCCCTAAGGCTACATGATAATTTTGATGATAACAATACACATTGATTAATTGAAATTTACTAATATGTTTATTTATGTGCAAAAATTAGATTATTGAAATAATTATAAAATCAAGAAGAGGGTTATTAAAATGAAGTGTTGTAGCTAAGGAGAAGACTACATGTTAAGGGCACCAAAGTTTAAGAACAAGGTTTGACTCAAGGAATGTGACACATGAGTAATGTTCAATCAATTGGTCATATATATCTCTATAGATATCCAAATAATGTGATTCTTGAGCCTTTAGAAATCTTACTCAATTTATAACATTTCATATGTTTTAAAGAAATTCAAATTTCAAGTGCAAGATTGTTCAAATCGTCATGCAAGTTGAAAGATAAATGGAAGCAGCTGACATGAGCACAGAATACTCTTTTGGACATATCTTGAGCTAGAAAAATCAAAATGACTTGATTCTTGTGGCATTGGAAAGATGACTTAATGAATCACATTTCATATGTTTTGAAGAAATTCAAATTTCAAATGGAAGGCCGACATAATTGACATGCAATTCGGTGGACTGACACAGAAAAGAAAAATCAACTCACATGAGCACCGAATGGTGTTTTAGCCATATCTTAAGATAGAGATATTGAAATGCTTTGATTCTTAATGTTTTGGAAAGATTATTCAAATATGAAGATCTTTTAGTTTTTGAAGAAATTCAAATTTCAAACAGAAAGCTGACATAATACACATCCAATTCGGTGGACTGACACATGGAAGAAAAATCAAGTCACATGAGCACCGAATGGTGTTTTGGCCATATCTTGAGCTACAGATATCCAAATGACTTGATTCTTAATGCGTTGGAAAGCTTATTCAAATGTGCAAATCTTTTATGTTTTGCAGATTTTCAAATTGCAAACGGAACATTGACAAAAATGGAAGACAAGATTACGGTTTTTATGGTGGGCAGAAAATTTGGAGTTGGTGTCTTCACTTGTTCAAGTTCATCTCATTTGCCTATAAAAGGAGCCCTTCTCCCATGCATTCAGCAAGACAAAGAGAAAAGAATCCAGCAAGCCATAAATAAGAGAAATATCAAGTAAAGAGCTTTTATATTCTTCATCTACTATTTGAAGAGAGTTGTACTTTTATTGTAAACAATTTTCTTTGTTCTTGTATTGTGGTGAGAGTGAATTCTTCTTGTAAAGGATAGTTGTTATCATTGAGAGAACTCTTGGTGTGTGTTATCAAGAGTTGAAGAAAGTTGCCTTGGTGAGGTTGTTCATCAAGAAGAACTCTTGGTGTGGTGTTATCAAGAGTTGAAGAAAAATCCTTGGTGAGGTTGTTCATCAGGAAGAACTCTTGGTGTGGTGTTATCAAGAGTTGAAGGAAGTTGCCTTGGTGAGGTTGTTCATCAAGAAGAACTCTTGGTGTGGTGTTATCAAGGGTTGAAAGAAAAATCTTGGTGAGGTTGTTCATCAAGCAAGTTGTAAAGATTTCTACAACTTAGTGGAAAGCTTAGCTCGTGGAGCTAGGAGCTCGTGGACATAGGCAAGGTTTGCCGAACCATGTAAATTGAGTTTGCACTCTCTCTATCCCTTTCCTCTTTACATTTACTTACACTTGTGATTGTTCATTATTATTATTCTTTTGATTACATCTTTGATAAATTCCAATTTCATCTTCTTCACCTTTATTCTTAAAGAAAGAGTGAACTAATTTTGATTTTTTCAAGAAAAGCTTTACAAATCCGTTTTGATAAATAAAAACCCAATTCACCCCCCCTCTTGGGTTGCCATACCTGGGTCAACATTCTACCCTGATTCCATACACAAAAGAGTCAAGGAAGACATAATGGAGGTCGTGAAACAGTTTTGTTAATTCTCTTATGATATTTGGTGCCAACTTCAAATATACATAATTAACATATATTATGTATTTTGTGCCTATTTTGCTAAAGGGGTAATACTATAGAAGTCAGCTACTAAATTGAAAAGGAAAAGGAGTAACTAGTGGATAAACGTCAAGGTAAGTTTGAATTTCTCTTTGAAAATTGAGCAACAATATTTAAATATGAGAATAAAGTTGTATTGTATCAAATATTTCTATTTTATGAGTGCAGACACTGAGACAGCCTGGGCATAAGGAATGTGGGTATTATGTGCTCAAATATATGAAAGAAATTATTGAAGAGCCCAAGGTCCTTTGTGAGAAGGTAAGATATGCATAATTATAAATCCAAAATCCAAAAATGTTGATTTTATTGCTGTAATTAACTTAAATTTTATTGTGATCTCAGTTTAACAACAAGGAAAGTTATAGTATAGAGGAGATGAATGAGGTGAGATCAGAATGGGCTGTCTTTGTATCCAAGATTGTAAGAGATTGGTGAGATTTGTGCTTATCAGCGTAGATTGAATATTCAATATGTTCTAACTTATTAAATCAAAATATTTGCAGGGTGAAAAAGTTGTTGAGGAATAGAAAGTGAAAACTGACAATTTTCAGGGATGAATTTGTATCGCTTGTTGACTACAATCAATAGAGGGAAAGAGAATATGAATTCACTTTTTTTGTTATGTAGCAGACTGGGAACGTTAGAACTATAATAGTCAGAATGTTGGTAGAGGTTTTGTGAATATTTGAAGTTTTTTTTTTTTTGGGAGATGACTACTTCTTTGATTGAACTAATGGTTGAAGTAGTTAATGGAGTTATTTGAAGTTTGTTTGTTTTGCTGACACAACTCAAATGCTAATGGTTGAAGTATTTGTCATTTGACTTTGCTGGTATTTGGACCTTATGTTGCCTCTTTTGTTTGTAGTTGTTGGTTAAGTTTGCTTTGGTATATTGTAGTTAATTTTGAAGTGCATAATATGCTTTTGTATTGAAATAGCATTACAGTTGGCTTCCAGTTTAATTTTTGGCTAGATATAAGACTTTTTCTGATTGAGGATATGATTTAATGAGAATGATTTTGGTGTTGGTTTTGATGAGTACTTATTAATTTGTAGGTATAACTTTATTGACTTAATATTATGTTATTAATTTGTATTTGTTGACACTACTTGTTGAGGTTTGTGTTTGTTGTTTACAAATGTAGGGTTTGTGTATTTTTGAAGTTTTTTTTTTGGGAGATGACTGCTTGTTTGATTTGACTAATGGTTGACGTAGCTAATGAAGTTATTTGGAGTTTGTTTGTTTTGCTGACACAACTCAAATGCTAATGGTTGAAGTATTTGTCATTTAGCTTTGCTGGTATTTGGACCTTATGTTGCCTCTTCTATTTGTAGTTGTTGGTTAATTTTGTTTTGGTTTCTTGTAGTTAATTTTGAAGTGCATAATATGCTTTTGTATTGAAATAGCATTGCAATTGGCTTCCAGTTTAATTTTTGGCTAGACATAAGACTTTTTCTGATTGAGGATATGATTTAATTAGCATGATTTTGGTGTTGGTTTTGATGAGTACTTGTTAATTTGTAGTTATAGCTTTATTGACTTAATATTGTGTTATTAATTTGTATTTGTTGACACAACTTGTTGAGGTTTGTGTTTGTCTAAGGTTTGTGTCGCTTAAATATGTGAATTGTATTATTAATTTGTTGTCTTTGCATGAGTCGACCTTTTCTGTAATTGTTAAGTTATTACATTGTCGTTGCTATCTAGGTGTTCTTGTACATATATACATATATAAAACCAAATTTATAAAAATAATAAATATATAATATGTGTTGGCTTGAATTTTAAATTTAGGCCGACACGTATTATATATTTTTTTATGTTTTCAAATTTACATGTCGACCAATTAACGACACAAGTAATTTTATGTCATACATCTGAATGACATGTATATCCTAAATTTTAATTGTTGTCACTCGCTGAATGACATTAACCGGTGTCACTTCATAAGTGACACAAATATTACATGTCAGCCAATAAATGACACAATGAATATTTATATCATATAGTTGAATGACACGTATGTCCTAAATTTTAATTGGTGAGTGTCACTCGATGAATGACATTAACCAGTGTCACTTCATAAGTCACAGAAATGAATTCACCTATGTATCGTTTGAGGACTGACACTATATTTGTGTAATTTATAAGCAGACATATATTTAACGAAAACCGATACGTTAATGGTAAATATTTGCTCTATACCTATCTGTTTCTGAATGACACATATTATATATTATTTTGTGTCAGTTTGTCCAAATGACACATATTATATATTACTTTATGTCGTACGAAAACAGACATATATAATGATATATGTCATTTTTTGACTGACATAAAAGGTCAGTTTTATTGCAATGATTGCAAGTTGCACGATGATCAAGGCATCTAGGAGTGGTGGCAACAAAGGCATAAGAAAGGTCTATTTATCTGGAAAGTCTTTAAAAATCATTTTTAATTTCCTAAAATATTCTTATTGTTTTCCACTTTGCAATTAATCCTTTCAAGTCAGACATTAAACTAAGGTCAACATGTTTTGTTCTTACTTCGTTTTTGATAAATTAATTGTCATCTAACTTTGTAAATTCGAACCCAGTTGAGAAACTTCATCTTTGATTTGCTTTGATGGCATTTGGAATTTAATCAACATCACCAGTTTGAATATATCTGCAACAATCATCAACAGCTCGGTCAAGTAGATGATAAAGTGTTCCAAATTGAATCAAACATGTTGAAATCTATTGTATAATAATAATCAATTCATGCTAATTCCCTTGTGCATGTTAGGTCTAGTTAGGTTTCTTTTCATTGCACCTAATGCTAAACATGCTCCGATTATCGTAATATATGGTCCAGTAATAATTAGTTTTATTCTCTATTTAATTAGTTGCATTATTTAGTATCTTAATTTTTTCCCCAAGTTTTTAAAGGATACAGGTGTATATATTTATTTAGTGTAATTTTCTGATTTTAGTTTTTTGTTTTATATATATATATATATATTACTTTTGATTTATGAGTTTAATATTACTATCTTACATTAAATAATAACAATATGTGTTGAGTCATTGGTTACATTTAATTAATGGGTCCCTTACAAAGTCGGCAAAATCATAATTTATTTAATACGAATCTCAAATTTATAAGGATGTTGAACAATTAGATGTGTTAAACCACTCAACTATCCAGAAATTTGTTAATTTATTATATAAGGTTGCGTACATAATTGCATTGGCTTTTGTTTAAATAATGAAATCATTAATCTTTTTGGTATTTTTGGTTAGCTCTTGTTAGACTTTATGGAAAATATTTTAAATTCATATTTATTTGTCAAAAACTATTAATCAGAAAATGACTAGTATGATTCTTTTTTTGTTTTACATAAATTATATAAAAAAGTTGTGAGTTGTGAATTATTATATTTGTTTGAATGTTGAGTTAAACCATATTATAGTGTTATAGATATGATTGGGCTGCTTGGTTATAACAAACTTATTTGGAGCTTGTAATATCTCGTCAAACTGTATTGGCTGTTGGTTTCTATTGACTGTTGGTTTCTCACCTGATTATATTTGGGTGTGATGTTATTTATTTTATGATTGTTGTTTCCTGTTGGCTTCCTTTTGATGTGTTAATCTTTCTAAAAGTTTTAGTTTTTACTCCAATCAAGGTGAAGCATCTTGTCACTAAGTGGATTGCTGAAATTAATCTACCGATAGCACAAGTTGCAATTGGTAAATTCCAGGTATAAATTTACTTGATCTAGAATTTTTTAAATTTTCTTGTTTTACAGTTGTTACTTAAAAATAACGAGTGTTTATGCAATTCTCTAACTATGTGTGAATAAGAGAATGAGATATGTGGTATTTATGGAGTACAAAAAGATATGCTAATGATGACATCTAGCAAGGTAGCTCGATTGCTTGTTTGATAAATTTGACAATAATGCATAGAAATTCAAAAAAAATGATTAAATAAGACACCATAAGTCAAACAAAAGATACAAATTCAAAAAGGACAGCTATAAGGCATTAAAATTGAAAATGATGGCACGCATGTATATGTACAAGTAGTTGCGATTGTGGCTCACATCTTCCTCTGGTTTTAGGTCCATAAACGGCTTAAACACCTTCTATGAGTTGGGGATATGCTTCCCATCCAGTTTTCTTATAAACTGGCAAACAAGGTCATTTTGAGTTAGATTCCCAAGACTATAACGTTCCTGCTCATCTCGAAATTGTGTCCATAGATTCAAGATTTCACGTTGCACAAGTCCACAAGAATGCGTCTCAAGAGTCACTCGAATATCATCCAAGGACTTCTTACTCAGTCCATTCTTGATGAACTGTAATTTATCCTCTCAATTGTTAAACAAATGTCCCAAGGAGCGGCAACGCTGGTTACAAGTCCATCTTGCACATCTGTGATAAACTTGTAACCTTTTTGCTGTTTGCTTTTGGCGTAAGAGCTTTTTTTCAAACCTGGCATGTGAGAAACAAGATTATCTAAAAACTCACAAGAAAATCGAACCTTTGCTTCAATTAACCATCTTACATCGGTAGGAATGCCCTTGCACATCAACATCCTTAGTCTTTCTGTGCGAGCTTTATAAATTTTAAGCAAATCATTTCGAGGAAGAGAAGGAAAATGTTTGTGCAATTTTGAGAGAATGGTATCCATGTGTAGAAATTGAAAAAAAAATGGATGCAAAGTGAGCAATAGTTTTTAGGGAATTAAAAAACCGACTTTAAAAGCCACAGAGTACCGTATTCGCCACTTGACCAACAAAAATCAATCTTTAAAAAAGATCGACTAAAGCAATGGACTCTTCAGTTTGATCAAAATTTTCAAAGAAGGGTTATAACCGTTATCCATTAACTTTGAAAACATTACCATTCTTTGGGTTCTCAATTTCAATAGTTCTATGAGAGAAAACATTTTTAACAATGAAAAGCCCAATCTAACTAGACCGAAGTTTATCGGGAAACAAATGCAATCTTGAATCATACAAAAGAACCTTTTGTGAAGGTTCAAAAGATTTTCTAACAACGAATTTGTCATGAAAAACCTTTATTTTTTCTTTGTAGATTTTAGAATTTTCATAAGCCTCATTCCTGATTTCTTCAAGTTCACTCAGTTGGAGTTTACGTAACTTGCAAGCATCATTCAAATTTGTGTTAAATGTTTTAATGGCCCAATAAGCTTTATGCTCAATTTTCACTGGTAAGTGACAAGGTTTTTCATAGACTAATCTATAGGGAGACATTCCCAATGATGTTTTGAAAGTAGTATAGTAAGCCTAAAGTGCATCATTAAGTCTTAAAGACCAATCTTTACAATTTGGGTTAACCGTTTTTTCTAAGATTTGTTTTATCTCCCTATTAGCTAATTCAACTTGTCCACTTGTTTGTGAGTAATAAGGTGTAGAAATTTTATGGGTTATTTCATATTTCTTCATTAAAGTTTAAAATGGTTTGTTACAAAAATATGTACCTCCATCACTAATAATCGCTCGAGGAATTCCAAATCTACATAAGATATTATCTTTTAAGAATTTGATAACTGTTTTGTGATCGTTGTTTCGACATGGAATTGTCTCGACCCATTTTGAAACATAGTCCACTGCAACAAGAATGTATACAAAACCAAATGATGGTGGAAAGGGTCTCATAAAATCAATACCCCAACAGTCAAAGATTTCTTAGTTTTGAAATGGATCCTAATTTTTGACAATTTTCACAAGTTTTGTAAAATGCATATGCATCTTTAAATTATTTGGTCCGGACAATATTTGAACAGATATGGGTCATCCCAATAAAACTTTTTCACCTCGGTCAAAAACTTTCTTTTGTCTTGAGCATTCCAATGAGGTGGCATTTTTCCTATTGCAAGGAAATTTACAATGTTAGCAAACCAAGGTACAACAGCAACAGAAAATAAAAATTCATCAGGAAAAGAATCATTGATAGGTGAAGTTTCAATTAATGTCTCTGTCGTTAATCTTGACAGATGATCTGCAACGACATTTTCGGCTCCTTTCTTATCCTTTATTGTGATGTTGAATTCTTGGAGCAATAAAATCCACCATATCAATCTAGGTTTTGCATCCTGTTTATACATTAAATATCCCACAGCTGCATCGTCAGTATAAACAATTGTTGGAGAACCAATTAAAGTACGAACGAAATTTGTCCAATGCAAATACTACTGCAAGTAATTCTTTTTTAGTTGTTGTGTAATTCATTTGTGCATCATTTAAAATCCTACTTGTATAGTATATCACATAAGGCTTACCTTCTTTTCTTTGTCCTAAGACAGCACCAACGGCATAATCACGTGCATCACACATCGATTCAAAAGGTAATGACCAATCAGGAGATTGCATGATTGGAGCAGTTGTTAAAAGTTCAATTAACTTATCAAAGGCATTTTGACATTCTTGAGTCCATTCAAAAGGAGTGTCTTTTATTAAAAGGTTTTGATATAGCACTGAAGTTTCTTATGAACCTCCTATAAAATCCAGCATGCCTTAAGAATGAACGGACCTCTTTAACTATTTTTTGTGGAGGTAAATGGGAAATTAATTCCACTTTTGCTTTGTCCACTTCGATTCTCTTAGAAGATACCACATGACCCAAGACAATTCCTGAAGTGACTATATAATGACATTTTTCCCAATTCAAAATAAGACTTTTTTCTACACACCTTTCTAGGATATTTTCTAAGTTTTTAAGACAATTCTCAAAAGAATTTCCAAAGACAGTTAAATCATCCATGAAAACTTCTAAACAATGCTCAACCATGTTACTGAAAATGCTTAACATGCATCTTTAAAAGGTAGCTGGAGTATTACAAAGTCCAAAAGGCATCCTCCTAAATGCAAAAGTGTCAAAAGAGCATGTGAATGTGGTCTTTTCTTGGTCTTCAAGTGCAATGAGATTTTGATAATAGCCTGAGTATCCATCAAGAAAGCAATAGTAGGAGTGCCCTACTACTCTTTCTAAAATTTGGTCAAGGAATGGTAAGGGAAAATAGTCTTTTCTGGTGACAGCATTTAATTTTCTATAGTCAATGCACATCCTCCAACTAGATGAGACTCGAATTGGCAAGGATTCCCCCTTTTCATTTTTGACTACTATAATGCCAGATTTCTTAGGTACTACTTATGTACGGCTTACCTACTTACTATCAGAAATAGGGTAGATAATTCCTACATCAAGTAGTTTGAGAACTTCTACCCTAATGACCTCTTTCATGTGAGGATTTAATCTCTCTTGAGGTTGTTGGGATGTTTTGGCATTTTCTTCTAAATGTATTCTATGTGTACAAAGGGTTAATGCCTTTTGTGTCTTTTAAAGTCCACCCGATTGCATTTTTATGCCTTTTTAGTACATGAATTAACTTACCTTGTTGCTCACTTGTGAGGGATGAAGAAATTACCATCGGATATGTCTCATTCTCTCCAAGATATGCATATTTTAGTCCTGCAGGTAAGGGCTTTAGTTCTAACTTGGGAGCTTCCTTTTCCTTGCTTTCATTCATTTACCCCAATTCTTCAAATCTTCTTTTTTCCACAACCTGTGCACAATTCAGTAAAGAACATGTATTAGAAAGACCAGGCTCTAGTTTCATACTTGATTCTAATGAATTGACTAAACAAGTTTCCAAAGGGTCAGAAGAACTCCCTTTTTGGATGTGGTCTTCCACAATAGTTTCAATCATGTTGGACTCTTCAGTTTCATCATCTTCTTCATGTGATTGTTTACACATATTAAAAATGTTAAGTTCCAATTTCATGTTCCCGAATGATAACTTCATGACTCCATTCCTGCAATTAATCAAAGCATTAGAGGTAACTAGAAATGGACGCCCTAAAATAATAGGAATTGAATTACATACTTCCACTGGTTATGTATCCAAGACAATAAAATCCACTGGGTAAATGAATTTATCGACTTGAACTAACACATCTTCTACTACTCCTTTGGCACTTTAATTGATCTAATAGCAAGTAAAAGAGTCACAGAAGTCAGTTTTAACTCACCTAGATTGAGTTTCTGAAAAACCGAGTATGGAAGCAAATTCACACTAGCACCAAGATCAAGTAAAGCTTGTTCAATTTTATGGTTTCCAATAATACATGAAATTGTAGGACAACCTGGGTCCTTATATTTCACTGTATTATTGTTTTGAAGAATAGCATTTACTTGCTCGGTTAGAAAGGCCTTTTTTTTCACATTCAATTTTCTTTTCATAGTGCACAAGTCTTTCAAAAATTTTGCAAAAGAAGGTACCTGTTTGATCACATTTAGCAAGAGAACGTTGACCTTTACTTATTTTAAAATTTTAAATATTTCATAATTATGAGTTGGTTTCTTTTTTGTGGCTAATGCTTAAGGAAATGAAGGCTCGGAAGAGGAATTGTTTCTTCTTCGCCAGGCGTTGGATTGGCAACCTCTTCCTATCCTTTAGAGATTGATTCTTCTTCTTTCTCATAAGAATTAATAATGTGTTTTTTAATAACCCTACCATTGCGAAGAGTCATGACTGATTTGGCTTGGTCAAAATACTGGTTACTTGAAATCCATGCATTTGGGTTAGATTGTTCTTTGAGGTTTTGCAATGTTTGAGAAGGAAATTTTTCTTTTTCTTGGACACTAGATGTGGATGCAAATTTTGTAAAAGTGTCTGATAAATTTGCTAATGTTTGAGCAATTTGACTATTGAAAGTCTTTTGCTCTGTAATGAATGAATGCATTTGACTATTGAACGTCTCTTGCTTTGTAATGAATGAATGCATTGTCACTTCAAAATCATTTCTACGAGGAGGAACATATACATGATCATGAGAATTTTAAAAATTTTGTTGTGTTTGAAAAGGGACTTGTGAAGATTGTGCATGATTATCATTTTTCCAACTAAAATTTGGATGATTTCTCCAACTGGGATTGTAGGTTTTTTAGTATGGATTGTGATTTGGCTTTTTGAAAGTGTTCATGACATTGGCTTGTTCGTGGCGACCTTCCTGATGCGTTCGAAACTAGCAAGTATACTAGTCGCACAAGTAATAAAGTGATGAGTAAGATATCGTTCCCACGAGGATTGATTCTAATTGAATTTGTTATTTTCCAACAACAATAAACTAAATAGAAGGGTTTTGTTGAATGATTAACTAATTGAAATAAGAATGCAAACGAAGAATAACAAAACAGAAAGTTAATTTAAGCAAAAAATCGATGAGAGAAACCTGGTTAAGGGTTCATTCTCTACCACAAGATATGAATTTGTGAATTAACATAGAATTGTCATCCAATTACACCATTGAAATTATCAACCGTAGATAACAACAAGCTCTGTTATCCCAATCTTTCCTTACTTTGTTGTTAAATAAAACAAGCTCTTTATTTAATCCTAACCATTAAACAACCTAGAACAAGCTCTCTGACTTTAATTCAATGGAAGCATTATGATAAGAAAGATAGGTTGATCTAAGTAATAATCACACAAGTTCGGATTATTTAACCTAGGTTGTATTTTCCAATTGCAATCTCTGATCACAATTTTGCTACCAATGATTGGAAATTCAAGAAAATTACGGATCAAGATTTCTAATCTAGCAATAGACAACAACCAGATTATATTCAGTTGGCCACCCCAAATACAATCAGCAAGTAATCATAAGCATTAGATATGGGAAAATGCAAGCAACTTCAATTGGAGAATTTGATAACAACTTCTTACACAATCAACTCATAAAAACCATATCATGGGCTTTGAAATCACCCTCAACCAATTCAGATTCAGGTACACATGTTCAAAAATGTGGTAAATACAATACAACATGGAGACATTCCAGAAAATGAAGGAGAAGAGAAAAACTTAGCAAATTTGATGAAAATCTCTTAGGATTGTAGTTTTTCTTCTTTCCAAGCCTTCTTTCTCCTTCAAGAACTCCAGGAGATGAGAGAATTCGAGAGCAGCAGCCTTCACCACATTTTTTTCTCTTCAAGATATGAAAATACAACCTAAAATGTGTTTATATACTCTGCTACAGTAATCAGCTACAGTAATCAGCTATAGTGCCCCATATTATACATACTACAATGATTTATGGAATTACATTTATACACTTCCACACTATTTTGATTATAACTTTCGGTACACTGAATGGATTTATGAACCGTAAATTTCTCTAGAAAATAGACTTCGAGAGCTTTCCAACGGTATATAACATGTCATCCGGTTCATTGTATATCAATACAATTAAATCCGAGAAGATGGTTGACTAGCAGAGGTGAAAATGAAGGGTTTTACTTCATTTTGATGCAAGTTCGTCCAAAACTCCTACAAACATAAAAAATCACACAAAAATATAAAAATACCAACGAATATAGCAAAGAAACATGGACGAATTGATATGAAAGTAATGCATAAATAGACACTTATCAAATTCTCCCACACTTAGACTTTGCTAGTCCTCAAGCAACAATAATGATATGGAAACAAAACTAAATCTAAACGGAATCAAAGAAAAAATTAAAACACATAAACGTTTTAACTTGCAAATAGGCCTCAAAGATTGTACTTAATTATAACCCAAGGAAAACTTCAAAATAATGCATTTGATCAAGAATCTCATCTCAAAGATTAGTTTCGCTTTACTTCAATTCCTCTAGTGTGTGTGTGTAGAGCCATTCTCACCTAATCACTTGTAACCCGGATGAGTTTATGCATAAAAATGAATCATATTTAATATTGAAGATGTGTGTATAAATGAACTCCATAGGCCTGTTTTTCAAGTCACTCTCCACTAATGTAGACATGCACAACACCAAGGATCAAGTAGGACTTTATTAAGCTTGTAACGTTTGGCTGAGGTGAAGGTATGATAAAGGATAATAATTTGGCTCAAAATACCCACAAACACATAAATCATTCAAGTCTATGTGGAGCTCAACCCTATAACACAACTTATTTCAATTCACCATGTTACTCCCCCAAACTTATTTAGAACATTCAATCTTTTTTTTTTTTGTATAAAACAAAAGAAATTATACCTTCACACTTTGTTGTTTCATTCTTCTTAAGAACACTTAAGGGTATAGATCTCTTTTTCTTTTCTTTTTTTCTTTTTTTTTTTTAACAACACTTCCCCTCCCTCATACTTAAACAACATATTGTCCTCAATTTGTAAGCAAATGGAAGGTAAGTATAGATTTTGTTCTTTTTTTTTTCTTTTTTTTAAACAAACACAATAGAACTCACTTGCATTGCTCATGACACATCCTCACCTTTGCTATTCCCCAAAACCAGAACATACCTCAAAATTTAATCGTGAATGATCTACATGCTCATAGATAAGGGATAAACTGTTTGGAACAAATTCATTTGAGTTTAGGAAATCTTTTAGTGAGTTAACAAAGAAAAAGGCTTACAGAGGCTCAAAGGGGTAACTAGGGATAACTTTCAATCAAGGTTGGCTATTGAGGCTCAAATGGTTTAAAGATGGCCTAAATCATTTCCCTAATATTGCACAGTCTAGGATTTCACCTCGAGTGACCATCAAACAAGTTCTAGAATTCATTAAAATCTAAAGAAACACTTAAATTACATAAACTTTCTCTAAGTAAACAAATAACTAAGTGATAATGGCTTAGTGCTCAAAGTTACGCAAGGAATCAAAGGCAAAGCAAAAACCAATAAACATTTCAAGCACACAGATCTATGCATCATTTATCATTTTCCAAGAGTTATTCTTAATTCAATCATTGCCTTATCATCGACCCACAAAATGCAAGAAAAGAGGTACGTGACATTGTTACACCTGAGTCAAGATTGTATATTTTAACAATCCTTAGGACCAGTAGCCCGCAGACTTAAGGTTTTCAGCCTATATACCTTTATTATGAAAGAACAAAACAAGAAACAAGATACTTCAAACAACATGAAATAAACAAACTAAAGATTTATTTAGAGAGAATGCATTTCAAGGGTTAAAGAAACCCCATATTCTGCCATTCTCAAGTTTTTTCTACAATTTGTTTTAATCGAAACTGATAAAGACAAAAACACATAACAGTTCTAAATTACATCAAACTAAACTTACTCATAAAATAAGAAAGTCCAACAAGTCAGCAAACAAAAACAAGTCAGTTAGAATGGGTCTAAAAAGTTTAGAAGTTAGCCTCCTTATTCAGCCATTATGGATTAAAGAGATCCAGAATGCGTTTCAAGAGGACTTAAACTTTTTAAGCCACCACTCTAAAAGCCAAGACTAGAAAATATTACCTGGGGCAAAAGAAACAACCTGAAAAATCTCACAAGAAATGACATGAAAAATGTCAAATAAACACAATAAAAATAAAGCAAACAAAAGTGAAGCAAACCAGTAGATAAAGATTACACTTGGAGCGTCAAATCCAGTTTACATCTTTTATTACCTTCCGCAAACCAATCGATTTGAGCTAGATCAAGCGGATAGACGAATTTTTGTAGTTTGTCAATCAACTCCTCTGCAGTTGAAGCTGTAACCAGGATTTACCTCGCCAACTGTGAGATGAAGTTTTGTTCTACGGCTTGATCAAGAAAAGACAACAAACCATCAAAAAAATTGTTGACATTTAACAAACCAATGGGTTTTCGATGGATGTTTAGCTGTGCCTAAGACGTGATTTGAAATAATTCCTCTAAGGTATCATAACCACCGGGCAAAGCTATAAATGCATCAGAGTTAGAAAGCATATGTGCAATACGTTCATGCATGCTTGAGACTTGTAACTCTTCCCCCATTGTGTTGCCTATGATATCTCTATGGCTAATGGTTTAGGGATAATGTCGAGAACTTGGCTCCCTCCTAAGGTTGCAGCTTTTGAGACATACCCCATTAACCCAATACTACCCCCTCCATAAACCAAATGAATACCCATCTCTGCTAATACCCTACCAAGATCAAGAGCTGCTGTTGTAAACTCTTCATCTTTACCAAATTGGGATCCACAAAATACGCATATATTTCGGAATCGCCGAATTGGTGTCTTCTCTATTTCTACAAGTGCTCTAAAGTTGTGTATGACAATGATGCACGTTAGGTGTTATGCTTTTCAAGGGCAACACAGGTTATAAAATGACATTTGAAAATATGGAGAATGGATATATATACACACGTAAAACTCTCAGATTTGACACATGGGGACATAATTTCGGTGGAGGTTGCTCGATGCAGATTTATCGCCCCGAGATTTGAAAAAAAATAGATATGCTTTCGGTGGGGTTTGACAAAACCTCCACACTTGTCTCCCACGTGAAGCATGAAAAATAGAGATACACTTTCGGTGGGGTTTGACAAAAACTCAACACTTGTTGCCCACATGTGCATGAAAAAATGGAGATATACTTTCGGTGGAGGTTGACGAAACCTCCACACTTGTCTCCACGTGTGCTTATGACATGGGGTAGTCATATGTTTAGTCAAAAAGAAAACTTGAAATTAAAACAAACAAAATCAACAAATAACAACAACACAAAAACAACATTGATAATCGGATCAAACGAAATAAGAAAAAAAATTCGACAATAACAACACATATTCAAATATACAAGTAGTTGTGATTGTAGCTCACATCTTCCTCTGGTTTTACGTCCAGTAATGGTTGAAACGCCTTCTATGAATCGGGGATTTGCTTCTCATCCAGTTTTCTTATAAACTGGCAAACAAGGTCGTTTTTAGTCAGATTCCCTAGACTATAACACTGCAATTCATCACGAAATTGTGTTCATAGATTAAGCAATTCACGCTGAACAAGTCCACAAGAATGTGACTCGAGAGTTAACAAAACATTATCCAGCGACTCATTACTCAAAACCATTCTTAATAAATGAAAGTTTATCTTCTCTATTCCTGGACACAAAACCTAATGAACGACAAGTCTGGTTACAATTCCATCTAGCACATTTATAACATACTTGTAACCTTTTTGCTCTTCGCCTCTTGGCGTAGTAGCTCTTTCCTAGACTAGGCATGTATTTTGTGAGATTAATATCAAGCTCACTGGACAATCTTACCTTGGCTTCGATAAGCCATCGGATATCCGCAGGCACATTTAAGAGTATCAACGCCCAAAGTCTAGTCATTCGTACTTTATAAATTTTAAACACAATATTTTGAGGAAGTGAAAGGAAATATTTATGAAGGTTCGATAGAAAGATATCGGCATCCATTGAAGAGGAGAAAAGGAGAGATATTACTGATAGTGCGATGGAGTCTATTCTTCTCCAAGATATGCACGTTTCAAACCTTCGAGCAACGGCTTCAGCTCTCGTTTGGATGTTTCCTCAAGCTGTTGCACAAATGAATTCGAAGTACGGAATAATCAAATTAAACAAAAGGAAGGAAAAGAAAAGAGCAGAAACGAAACTAAAGACACATAAAAGAGATAACAACACAATAGCAAACAAAAGTCAAAAACAAGTAAAAAAATATAAATACAAATAAGACAGATGGCAAAAAGAGATAAAACATGATCAATTTGATGGCCTACGAAAGGAATCTCCTCAAGACACAAAAATCGATCATTACTACCTTATTTTATTTTTCTTCTTTTTTTATTTATTTTTCAAAAACATTGGGTTGCCTCCCAATAAGCGCTTGGTTTAACGTCCTCAGCCTGACGTTACTTGCCATCATCCATCAATATAAGTTAGCTCATAGAGAGGCACCTCCTCGATGTCCTGCATCACTGAATTCTCATAGTAAGGCTTCAACCTGTGCCCATTCACCTTGAATACTTTGTTCGTTTTTAAGCTCTTGATTTCTATTCGAAATTCTTCCTGGAGATCATTTTATCATGAAATGCCTTTGTTCTCTCTTTGTAAATTCTGAAATTCTCATAGGCATCATTTCTAAGTTCTTTCAGTTCTTGTAGTTGAAGCTTCCTTTGTTCTCCAGCAGCATCCATCTCCATGTTACAAAGCTTTACTGCCCACCATGCTTTGTGTTCGAGCTCTACTAGAAGGTGGCACGGCTTACCATAGACTAACCTATACAGAGACATACCGATAGGTGTCTTGTAAGCAGTCTGGTATGCCCAAAGTGCATCATTCAGTCGTAGGCTCCAATCTTTTCGGTTTGGATTCACTGTCTTCTCGAGAATGGACTTGACTTCTCGATTTGAAACTTCAACTTGACCACTAGTTTGTGGATGATATGCAGTAGACACCCTGTGAGTGATGTTGTATTTCTTGAGCAAGGCTTCAAATGATCTGTTGCAGAAGTGTGTCTCTCTATCGCTTATCATGGCTCTTGGTGTTCCAAATCTGCAAAAATATTAGATTTCATAAAATCTACAACAACTTTAAAATCATTAGTTCTCGTAGCTTTTGCTTCCACCCATTTAGATACATAATCCACAGCAAGTATAATGTAAACATTACCAAAAGATGAAGGAAAAGGACCCATGAAATCAATACCCCACACATCAAAAATCTCAACAACAAGTATAGAGGTTTGTGGCATTTGATTTTTGGCACTTAAATTACCTGTCCTTTGACAACGGTTACAAGCTTTGCAAAATAGATATGCATCTTTGAACAATGATGGACAGTAAAATCCACAATCAAGAATTTAATTCAATTTTAACCTGTCATTCTTATGCATGTGGAGGTCACTTCGGACCAAAAAGAACAGCCCTCAAAGTTCCAAATTCAACATCACCAGTTTGAATATATCTGCAACAATCATCAACAGCTCGGTCAAGTAGGATAAAGTGTTCCAAATTGAATCAAACATGTTGAAATCTATTGTATAATAATAATCAATTCATGCTAATTCCCTTGTGCATGTTAAGTCTAGTTAGGTTTCTTTTTATCAAGGAAAAAGACAAGGAAGGAGACTGATTATTATCAACCACTTGTCTATAATTATCTTTCCAGTTGTCTACAATTATCTTTGCTATTATCTATCACTTTATTGTTTATCACATAATTTGAATTCATACTTTAGTTATCTTTTGTTATATATCCCATTATTATAGGAGTTTATGTCGGTACTTTTTCATATCCTCATGATATCTTTTTTTGTATATAATAAGTTGTAAATAGTAATACACAGTAATACAAATCACCTTTTCCATTACTTTCTTTATTCTGTTTTTTACTTTTATATGGTATCAGAGCATTTTTTTGACTCCCACGAGTATTACAATTCTGAATTCTTTAACTTTCTTTTGTGACTTTTGTTATGGCTGATAAAAGTTCTGAAACCTCTACTTCTATCCAAGTTATCGACAGTATTACCACTTCCTCTCCTACTCCAGTAAGCTTGATTGCTCTCAATGCCACTCAACTTCCAGTAAAATTGTTACCAAACAATTATGCAACTTGGAAGGCGCAATTTGATGCACTACTTTATGGTTATGACTTACTTAGTTTTGTTGATGGAACAAAGCCATGTCCTTCTCCGACTATTACTGTTCAAAGATAAGAAATCACAAATCCTGAATTTGTCACCTGGAGTAGGCAAGAGAAACTTCTTTTTCATAGTATTTTCACATCTCTTTCTGAGAGAGTTAGACCCCTTATTAAGATAGCCAAGACATCAGCAGAAGCTTGGACTCGTCTTGCTAAACTCTATGCTAGTGCTTCGTCATCTCGTACCATGGGACTAACAGAGCAACTCTCAAGCATGAGTCGTGGATCACAATCGATCACTGAGTATCTTGGTGCCATATAGCTGATGAACTTGCTCTTATTGAGCAACCTGTTCCACATGCTCATCTTATCAATCATGTCCTCAATGGTATTGGGCAAGAATTCAGAGAAATTACATCTGTGGTGCGAGCTCGTGATACAATAATAAGTTTTGAAGAACTTCATGACAAGCTTGTGGAATATGAGTCCTATCTCAAACGAGAAGAGATCCGATCACCTGGAGGAGTGACTGTCAACACAGCACGATTCAATCAGTCTAAGCATAACAATTCACAAGGTAAAAAGAACTACTCTCATGGCCGTAATGGTCAGAACTTTCAACAAAATTTTCAACAACGGTCAAACAATTTTGTGACCAATCAAGGAGGCACTCCAGGACATATCCATGGAAAAAATTCTTATGTGGTATGTCAATTCTGTGAGAAAAAAGGGCATACTGCTAGAGAATGTTTCACAGCCAAACAACTAATAGGTCTTCCTGTACCCCCTAAGGCTAATCCAGCAATTACTAAGAATAATCGTGAAGTCAACACCAACTGGCTTCTTGATACCGGTGCCTCACATCATGTTACTGCTGATCTCAAAAACTTGAGCAGTCAACAACCCTATGAAGGCCTCGATGACATCATAATTGGTGATGGTTCAGGTTTACATATTACTCACACTGGTGCTTCTACACTTTCTACTTTTCCTGATAAAACTTTTTCTCTTTCTAATGTGCTTTGTGTTCCCTCCATGAAACAAAATTTAATTTCTATATCTCAATTCTGTAAAACCAATAATACGTCAATTGAGTTTGACCCTTTTTCCTTTTGTGTAAAGGATCTCACCACGGGGGTACCGTTGGCGCGGGGACAGAGCAAGAATAATATTTATGAACTGTCAAGCATCAAGAAGATTCCATCAATACCAAAACGAGTGTATCTAGGTGTTAAAACCACATTTGATCGCTGGCATGATCATCTTGGTCATCCTACATCTTCAGTTCTTCATCATATTATGTCATCAAATAAACTTCCTTTTTTATCTGGTTCTAAGTCTTCATTTTGTGATTCATGTTTATGCAATAAAAGCCATAAATTACCTTTTGGTGTTTCCAGTCTTTAGAGTCGTTGTCCATTAGACTTGCTTTACACTGATGTTTGGGGTCCTTCTCCTGTTTGTTCAATGGATGGGTTTTCATATTATATTATTTTTGTTGATCATTATACTAAATACTCATGGTTATTTCCAATGGTTTCCAAATCTGAAGTCTTTAATATTTTTCCGAAATTTAAACTCATGGTTGAGAAATTTTTTGAAGGAACAATTAAAACAATTTACTCTGATGGAGGTAAAGAATATCAAGGTCTAAAAACAATGTTTGAGAACCATGGTATTTAGCATCGTATCTCTCCACCTTATACCCCACAGCATATTGCTTCAGCAGAGCATCGTCATCGACATATCATTGAGACTGGCCTAACGCTTTTACATCGTGCTTCTTTACCTCTTTCTCTTTGGACCTTCGCTTTTAAAACCGCTGTGTATCTTATCAATCGTTTATCCACTTCCATTCTTGCAAACAAATCTCCTTTTGAGTGTTTATTTCACACTTATCCCAATTATTCTAAATTAAAGATTTTTGGGTGCCTTTGTTACCCGTGGCTTCGACCATATTCCAAACACAAGTTAGAACAACGATCCAAATCTTGTATTTTTCTTGGTTATTCTAATGTTCATAATTCATATATTTGTTTTGAACCAATTGGTCATAGATTTTATTTTTCTCGGCATTTAAAATTTGTTGAGGATGTATTTCCTTCTTTACCGACCTTTCATGAACGTGATAAAATTAATGACGCTACATTATCTAAATGGACAAATATTTCTTCCTTGTCATCATCATCTCATATTCCTAAGCCTAAAGTTTGTGACCAGTCTTCTTTAGACACTGCAACTTTGTCCACCGATTCTTTATCTCTTTTCAAGCAAATGAATAATGTGCCCACTTCACCTGGTCCCGCATCTAATCCTACTCCACTAGAACTTGTCTCCCATGATTCATAGTCTCCTATGCAAAATGCACAACAAAACCCTTCCCATGAGTCTACCAACATGCTTCCATGTTCAGATAATATTATTGTTGCTTCCTCCACGCATCCAACGACCGCCAGGTATGATTCTAATCCTTAAAATTCACCTTTACTTGTTTCACATCCATCTACTTTATCCAATACCCATCCCATGGTTACAAGGGCCAAAAACAATAGTTTTAAACCCATCTATAAGCTCTCTCTCACAGCCACAAAACACCCATTACCTCCACCACTTGAACCTCGGACTGTTGTTGAAGCTCTGAAAAATAAAAACTGGCGTGATGCTATGTGTGATGAACTCACTGCTCTTATTCGTAATGGTACTTGGGAGCTAGTTCAGCGACATCCTTCTCAAAATATAGTTGGCTGTAAGTGGGTGTTTCGGATCAAGCGTCATCCCGATGGTTCTATTGACCGTTACAAAGCTCGTCTTGTGGCCAAGGGGTTTCATCAACGTCCTGGTGTGGATTATCAGGAAACTTTTCACTACAAGAATTTTTCATATATTTGTCACATTGAATTTTTTTTATTTGATAGTTTTTTTAGAAAGTGAGAAATATAACCTTAATATAAAAGTCAAACCTATATTGTGTTCATATTTGTCACTCATTGTTTTGACTATATTATATATTTGTCACATTTTTAGATAATGCCAAGTATGTAGACAAGCATATATAGTAACAAAACTTTTTGTCTTACTCCATATTACAAAGTATTTCAAAATTTATAGAATACATGGATTTTTATGTAAATTTTAGGGACAATTTTGACAGGTCTTAATAGATGGGGATTTTCTGGAAATTTAATATATTATATAAGGAAAGAGATGTTTCGATTAACCCTAATCCCTAAACGGCAAGCCTTAACTTCTAACCACTCGCTGAGCGCCGTGGTCCTCCAGGACCTCTGCTTCATTCTGCCATAGCCACTCGCCAAGCCGTCGTCCAACGGCGTCAACTCTCGAGTCCCGATTTGTTCAGAAATCATCTTCTTCCCCAAGCATCAAAACAAGACGCCTCCAATTAAAGCTTTTTTGTTAATCTGCGCGCTCCCGACGCACGCTATGGACACTCCTTCCTTTGTTTCGAAAGCGAGGACCGCCTTCCATTCTGCAGCAGCAAAAGCGGAGCGCGTCTTCACTAACTTCAAATCTGACCGAGGTCCTCCTATTTTCTTCCCTTTTTCCAATTTCATTTTTAGTATTTTTATATTTTTGTCAATCTGGATTTTGCCTTTATTTGATGATTCCTTTTTGTTTTATTTTTATTTTTAATTCTTGACGTTTATGGTTTGATTGGATTAGATGCTGATAAGCACTCACCGTCTTTGCAAAATGAAGGCGAGTCAAAGGTGTGTCCGTCGTTGATTTCTGAATTTAGTGTAGAAGCGTATTTCTAAATTATTAGTTTCTGTTTGGTTGTTGAGAAATGGAGATAAAATGGACTTATTCTCGAGGAAGAGAAAAAAGAGCTGCTTTTTAACTGATCAGTTGCATCAGAGTTTAATTGATTTTTCTTGACTTTTGTTCATTTTTCTATCTTCGTCTTGCATTTTCTTGAAAACTGAAAAGAGTAGAAATGAATTCGTAAAATTTTGATGGCGAATTGAAACAAGCATTGCAGTTTCCGGTTGTTAATAGTTTGTTAATTTTAGTGTTGTACATTGTCTTAGTTAAAAGGAGAAAGAAGAATCAACGGATGAAAAATGTGATTTATTTTTTTTCTTTTTGTATGTGTTTTTGTCTTAATTTTGAACTTGAATGGTGCAATGCAGGGTTACCACGAGGTGAAGCAATCGCAACCAAGGTGGAGGCCTTCACAAATAGTGACAAAACAGGATTGGCAAGATAGGTTTAGGAACATAAGATTAGGAAGAAAAGGGGTTGAAGGACCCGAGAAAATTGAAAAATCAACCATGGCGGTTCCAGTTTATGATGAAAATTTGTACATACTTAATATGAAAAATGATCAAGAAGCAAAGGCAAGAAATCTGAACATGTCTAATCCCCTATGCTTTATTTATTTTATTCCCTTTGATTAATTAATAAAGACTTTGTTTTGTAGGGGTTGGAATTGATCACCTTGCTAGAACGTTTAAATGCCATTGATGTAAATAACATTCCTTCGGTGTCTGTCTTGAAGCAATTGGCTGTAGCCGTTGAGTGAGTCTCAGCTGTGAATTTTATTTATTTTTAATGTATTTCTTATGTCTTGCAAATGATTTCGTTGGGTTTTTGAACCTTTACTTCTCTCATGGAGCATGCTGTCTTCATATGAAATTATTTGTTTTCTCCTTTTAGTAGGATTTACTATTTGCTGTTCATTGAAAGATGATTTTCAGTGACTGTGAATTATCTCCTCTTATAGGTTTTGAAGTAGTCTCTAGGATAATGGGTGTTTTAATTTCTGATTACTTGATAAAAGATCCAATGAATAACTATGATTTTTCGGCAACGTATAGTGTTCTTAACTTTACGAATGCATTTCTCTTTTACTGCTTTTCCAGGAGTGGAAAGAAGTTTAAATCAATAAAAGATTTTTTGGCATCATCTGGAAATTCTTCTCCCATCATGGAAAGGGCGAGCTTGAGCTTCTCTGCAGTGAAGTCATTAGTTCTTCGCGAGAAAGAGGATAAACTGGCATCTGATTTTGGCATTGACGAGAGAGTTCTGTCTCTAATTCGTTTGCTGTTTGATACAGGTAGATTAATACATTGGGTAACCTTGATAGTGTCATATAGTGGGGGAAAAAAGTTTTAATCTGTTATATTCGGCGTCATCTTGTGATGATCTTTCACTTCCATTTTAATATCTGCAAGATGTTTGCAGAGGGGAACTTCCTCAGAAGGAAGATTTGCTGTGATTCAGAGGCATATGCGACTATGTCAACTATTCCTAGAGATATTCATGGTGCTCCTGCTGAAAGCTTTATTGTTAAGCTAGCTGAAGTTATTGGCGGCTGTAAAACACTGCAGAAAATGGCGTTGTTCTGGTGCAGAGTTGTTACTAAAGTAAGTGCCTTTTACTGAACTCCGGTGATCTGAGCTAGTACTTGTTGAAGGAAAACTTCACTCATGCAACATTCCTTTTGCTTTTTCTACAACTTGGTTCCTGTTTATGTTACTAGAATTTGCACTTCTTTTGAAGACCTAAATGTGTATTATTAAATTGATTTGAAATTCAAAAAATTGATACATTGGATTTGGAGTACTGCTACTTGTATACTGGTTTTTAGCTAACAATCCATATCTGGAACTTCTGTACGTGCAACTAAGAAGACTTTGGTCAGAAGAGCAACATGCTCCTGGGATCTCTCAGGATGAGAATCCAGATCTAAATTCCTGCCTTTTATATCAACAGCTGCACGTTATAAATTGCTACTGAATCATTAGATTCTGTGATGATGCAAACCAATCCAAATGTTGAAGGCTCATCTCTTTCTATAGATAAATTACCTGCAAGCCATATTTTGTACGCTAGAATTAGCATTGGAGAACTTATTCTTCGACTAGGTGCTGATCGTCCAACTAATTTAACAATGTTGGAAACTGGAGAACCTGTATACTCCCCTGTCACTCAGGTTTGCTTTGTAATTCTGTACTAATTAATACATCTTAATTTACTTCCATCAATTTGATCTCTATGCCTTTGGACATATATAGGAAGGACCTTTGCTTACTGAAGATCTTATTAGAGAAACAGAGGAGTTGGTGCTTCGAACAGGGAGGTCAGTATTTATATCAAGTAAATTTAGTTTGACCTTGTCATTTGTATTAAGTTTTTAAAGAATAAAATTTAGTTTAGACAATTGAATTAAACTTGGATCCTCATGCAATGCCATCAACAACAGTCACCTGAACTTTCCTCTCATGTGGACCTAACAATTTAAAATATAATTTTGAGATAAAATTTTAGGATATATAAAATTATTTGTTCGTAAAATATATTACATATAGATTTCAATTATGTTAACATGTCATGTAACAACTATGGATATCAAATTAATCTAGGCTCCGTTTGCAAACCTATATCGGCAATTCTTTAAAATCATATCGGACTGAGTTATATATAGGATATTACACATCTTCCATGCACCAATAGCCAAGTATGTCAATATTACTTTTACGATCTTTTTAGTCCGGTCTATGTGTGTTGATGGATACAACACTTTTTTTTTTCTTACTACTGTAATTTGACATAGATTTGTTAGTTTTAGATGAAATTTGTTAGAGTTGATTTTATGCTTTCTTTTAAAAGAATAATAGTTCTTACAAATCTTTGGTACAAAATCATGTTATCGTAACTTTAATGAAATAGTAAAAGTTGAAAATAAATAAATTAATTTCGAAAATAGATAAGATGATTATCACATAAAGAATGCATATTACTTATTTATACATTAGGGTTGAAATTTGTCTAAATTATTTGTAAGAGTGATACTATTAGTTTTTTAAAGACTAGTAAATATTAAAGGAGATCCGTATATTTCAAAAATAAATAAATAAAATAAAATAAAATAGATATGGCCTTCGCTTCGCATGGCATGCCATAAATATGCACAAAGCCAAGGTGGAAGTAAAATCTGCGCGTTTAGACCCTTATTATTATTATTTTTTTAAAATTACTGTTTTTCAACTTCAAAACCGTTTATTTGAATTGAACCACAACAACTTACTAAACCTACCCGCCAATTTCCTCTCAAATGTCAAATCCAGCGTTTGAACAATTCTCACTCTTTCGTTCACAAATATGTAACAGAAGGTTATCTACCTCCTCAAATCATTAATTAATTATCTCATTTGATTTCCTGATTTCTAAGTTTTCTTTTTAATTTTTTTTATTTTTCAGATTTGACGATGAAACCATTCGTGTTCTCGAACCGGTGCTCGTTTCCAAAGACGTCAAATCGCTAATGGAAGTACGATCTAACTTGAGAGAGCTCATGAGATCTGAATCTCTATCCGTTATTCGCGAAATTTCAGAGAAGACTGTGGAGCAGAAGCTTTTGATCCTCAAATTCTTCGTTCGCGTTTTTGCTCTCTTAGGCAATATCGAGGTACTATTGCAAATCCTGCATTTCGATTATTAAATTTATTATGTGCTATTGACAATTTGAATCACTTGCCTAGCCACAAAACAGTTTCGATTCATTCATTTTTGAAGTGCTCAAATGTTTCTAGAGTTGTTTGGCTTTGAGATACGAGGCCTTGGTTTTGCGGGATCTCAGATCTACAAGTTGCAAATGGCTTCAGGTCTCACAAAACGAAAGGCTAAGCTTTGCTGAGCAGTTGCTAGAGAACGGTTTTTATGCCATTACTGGAAAGGTCATATTCTTTTTTGTCTTGAGCGAGTTAAATCTCACAAGCCTATGAAGTAATAATTTCACAATATACTCTCAAGTAGTCACAATTATTTGACTAGTTAATTATTCGTCTCAAGTGAACTCCAGTGAAGCTCAATTGAGCTTAAAGTTCATTTCTGGTGCATGATTTCCTTCTAACTATATTTTCTGTACGAAGTACACAATTTTTGATAGTGTGGTTGGTTAATGATGCCACCTTCCAAATTCTATAAGGCCAGGACCTTCAATGTGGCTCTAAAATTTAATTGTGGCTGATACTTTGCTTTCATCCCAAATTTTCGTTAGGTGCTTAGAAATCTTCTATTTGATTTCGTGGGAATTTAGTGGTTTTGTACTCTTCTAATCTAAAACTTCGTTCTTCTTCTTCTTCTTCTTCTTAAATTTTGCTTATTTAGGCAGGTGAACATGTACAATCATACCTCCAGAGGAATGACACTGCAGACGAACAAATGAGTGATATAAAGTTACTAAAAGATTGAAGAGAATCAAGGATTGTGCTGTGGCACTGACAGCTTCATACTCTGGTATGTGTGTGTGTGTGTGTGTGATATGTACAGCAGTTAAAATGCACGTCAAATTTCATGTAATGACTTAGACAATGTAATTGGCCATCTCTGCATTGTGAATGGAGGTCCTAATTAAATAATGATTTTTGAATATATTAAATTGAGATTAATTTTTTTGAGTAGCTCTGATCAATAAAATTTACTACTAGATAAATGAGGCATCTCCCCGTTCTTATTTTACCATATGGACATTAGTGAACTTAGTTTTACTTGCTGCAATAGTCTGGTTACGATTCTCGTTCTTCTTGTTGACTAATGTCTATAAACAAGAGTTATATTGAACTCTTTCATGCTGTCAATTGATCGTTACAAATTTTGTTCGATAATTTAGTTCAGGCGCATGCAGTAGAGTACTTGAAGAAGAAAACAATTTCAAGGAGCAAAGTAGATTCTTCATATTGTCAAGAAAAGCAATGCGTAGCAAGCACCCTGTTCAGAAACGGAATTAAGAGGCGAAATATAGCAAAGTTGCATGAACTACAAGACTCGCAGAAACTTAAATAGATCATTGAAAATTCTCCTTATGCAAATGTAGTCTATTTGATAAGCTCACAATATCATCTGATTTGCCCTAAAAAGAGATGTAAAGGCCCTTGTGAATGGATAGAGATAAACATATGTCGGTCAGACTTTCTGTATTTTACCGCAATTACACTCTATTAGGACTATAAAGCAGATCCTCGTCATAGAAAATCCTGACTTAGAAATCTTCTACATCTTACCTCACTTATAGATATCTCAATTTCCGTGAAATAGGTCCACTTTCTCACATTCTTTTTACCTTCTCAGTTATAGGAGTACAACTACATGTGTTTGATAAAGTTTCTTAAATCCTTCTGGATTTTGGCAACCTTTTTCAGAATAGTAGTTGTGAAGAAGATTGTTAAAGGATCGATTAAACTACAAACCAAACAACAATTAGTTCATTTTATTTATTATTACACGCCAAGAGTCAATGAACCCTTGTGCCCTTTGCGAGCACTACGTAGGCATACCGCATACAAAACAAACTCTAAACTATTGATTGTTACTGCAGGTATCTGCCGCCCGAGAGGAAGTACCTGGTAGAAGAGGTTATCTTGGGTATATGTATACTGATTTGGCCCAAATATATGAGCGTGCTGGACGAATTGAAGGCCGAAATTGTTCCATCACCCAAATTCCTTTATTAACTATGCCAAATGATGGTATGCATCCTCAAACCATATTGAGTGGCTACTATAAATTATTGTATTTCCTGCTTTATTAGTGGGCATTCTTGAACTCTTTTCCTTTTAATTTTGGCCAGATATCACACATCCCACTCCTGATCTTACGGGATATATCACTGAGGGGCAGATATACATTGACAGGCAGCTCTATAATGGACAGGCAATGTTATTAATCTTTTGTTATAAAAGGCATCTATTCAGTACTCTGATATGATGATGGGAGATATTACTTCATAATAGACTTGTGTTTTAGTTGATTGTTGGAACTTCAGGCCCTTTTATTTGCAAATATAGCCAACCTATGATTTGCTATAGTTTTATATGTCCATAGATTGGCATGCTATAGATTGAACTTCTCAAAATCAAAATTGACTCATTGTTTTGTGTCATTAGTCAGTCTTCTCTATTCCTGCTTTGCTTGGGTCAATATTGGAGGTAACTTAGGTTTGAAGATGGGTCATAACTATGCAATTGGGTGAAATATTTTAGTTGCCAATCTGCTGGATATCTGAAACGGTCAATACTACCTATCAAGACTATAATATTATTTAGCCTGATATTGAATTGTAATGTGGATTAAATTATGAGAAACAGTTACTAATGCATTTACCATGAAATTGATTGGTTGAGTAAGGTTGCAAGTATTTTGAACTAAAGATTTTTCCATTTGAAACTTGTAGATATATCCACCAATCAATGTTCTCCCATCTCTGTCTCGTCTGATGAAGGTAAGGATGCGTTCTTGTATGCTTCAAACTCTCAATTTGCTGAAGAGCGTCCAATCTTATCGATTAAGAAAAGCTCATTTGTACATGCATATTCTTAATGCTATGATCTATGTTGTTTACAGCTCTAAGAAAGTCATTATATCATTATATTATTATATATGATTCAGGGTAGTTCTAAATTTTGTTGCATGATCGTTTCCTGTAGGATTCTAGCAAGTTTGTATTCAGGAACTGTGTGTATCTGGAACTACAATTCTCAGGTCAGGCACTGCATTGTTAGCTGGAAACAAAATTACCATTTCTAATTAATTGAATTGCAGCTATTTATTCAATTTTGATACTTTACGCTTCTTCCTTGCATGCAATGTACCTTCCTTTTCTTGGTGTAGTGCCATTTCTTTCAAATTTTTCCTATACAAGTGTATTAGTCATCTTCAAATGTGTGCTTTGGAATAACAAAATGAATATAATGATCCCTGATTGACGAATTATCTTGTCTTGACTATTTTATATTATCTAATGCAGACTATGGAAAAGTCATTCAAGGTCACTGAATCACCAGGTATATTTTTTTATTTTGTAGACAGTGGCCTCTTTACAAGATATGAAATTGTGTTTTTGACAATATTTTATGTGTGCTTGCAGTGAGAACAGCTAAGTTTATAGCATGCAAACAGTGGGTTGTTTGTGCTTTTGATGACAAGTTTATAATTCGTAAACCCACGAGCACAAAGCCATGAGTGGTAACGAGTTTCGATTCTTCTTGTCGTGCGACATCAATCTCCCGGTAATGTTTCGCGTCGAAAGATTGGAAGGAGCTCTACCTTCCACTAAGTCTCCCAATTCAGGTATTACTTTACAATAATAAAGAATACAATTATTGATTTGTATGAACGACGAATTAACCATCGCTACTCGGAGCTCCTGCTGTAAGCATATCAAAATCAAATAAAATGGCTGGTTAATCCTTCTTCTATTAGTTGCTAACATATTAAACTGTTTTATTGTAAATGTAGCCTTGGTGTTTGTGAAAATGCAGTCTTTTCGTGGGGCTATCCGGCTGCTTCAAAGGCATACCTTTAACACCGCAAACACTTCTCTAGCTAACGGATTTATTCTCACCAAATCTCCTAGCCATTCATTTAATTCTTTCAAGAATTCCCTTCTGCGATCGCTCCACGTGTTCGCTTCTCGCTCTCAGGTCCAATTTCTTTTTCATTTTATTTATGTTACTGAAAAGTAAATGTTTAATTGATAATTAGAGGAACGCCTCAATTGATTTCTTAAGCAAGATATAAATGATGTTTTTCGAAATGGGTGTTCTATTCCATCGCAAATGTGTATTTTGGGATGTAGTTAAATGGTTGTGAATCAGTTTAATGAGTTCTATTTTTCATAAACAGTGTTAGTCTAGGATTTTTTTTTTTAATTATTATGTTCTTGCTCTGTTTTGGGTTGAATTGGACTATTTTGAATGAAGAAATATGTAAAAGAGTTTGTATGATATTTGCCAAGTTTCACCCACAGGTAAAACTTGGCTCCCAAATTGAGTCGTTCACATCGTTCAACTATTATGGTACAAGTAGTAAGGCTGGTTTGTTTCAACCAGAGATAATGGAACCACCTTCGGCTAGCAGGTGCATTTTTACCATGGGAAATTTTGTTGAATTAGCTTCAAAATATCGTTCTGCAACTGTTTCTGATGTCCCTTCCCGCATTAAGTTTAAAAGGCTTGATAAAATTGCCAGGCACATAATGTTATGATTACAACTGGAGAATTAATTACCAAGATAGGAAATCTCTTTATTTTTCTCCCTAAGATGATATATCCATAAATTTCTAGGGAAGATAAAATCATTATGCAAATGTAATTATATTATTGTTTTACTTATATTTGTAACTAAGATGACTACAGGATCTGATTATAATGCATGCAAGGATTAAAAAAAAATCAACTATATTATATATAAAAACTATAAATTAATTAAAACTTCATCAAATATTTTTAACTAACATATTCAGGTCAAATATGCTTGAAAATTGTTTTAAAAAGTTTTTATCTTCAATGTCTTCCAACTTTGAATTGATTGTCTTGAACCTTTAAACACTGTCAAAATTCCTTTGGTGAGTCAAGGTGGGGGAGAAAACCCACATGAAATTGTTACAATACCTATTGCTACTATTTAGATTCTATTGTCCCATATTCAACAGAGGCATTTATGTGTTTGTATGTTCATGGTCAAACTCCATTTCGTGATGCTAGAGTTTTACTTCTGTTACTTACTTTTCCTGATCAATTATCTCTACCAATTTGTTCAATGCAATAGTGATCTTATTGTTTTTCTTTTCATCATGTGTGCTTTCTGTATATAGATTAGGCAATTGGTTGTATGATATTTCTCTAATGAACCTCACTCTTGTTATTATTGCAGATTATTTTTCTGTTATATACAAGTGTATTAGTCATCTTGTCCCCTAAAATAGTAGTGCTGATGATTCTTTCAACATTGTTTGCATGGGTAGATGGAAGCAGTCAATTTGTGTTTTGAGTTACAGCATTTTATATTCGTGTTCATTGAAGCAATCAAAATAATTTTTCCTGAACTGATTATTCTCTGTTTCTAAATGAAGAGTTAAGTGTATTCAGTGGTAGTGGTTGAAAGCTTTTTATCTGTATTGCGATGCTATGCAATCCTTCTGGAATTTAATAATGCTCTCTCTTTTCTTCCTTTGCATTTTGTCTAATTTGTATTTGATTAAAATGACATGGGTCAAAATACATTGAATGCAATCTAGATAATGGCAATCCGGGCACTCTAGTTGTCCTCAAAACTAATCTTTAGTGTGTGGCACATATCCTCTCTTTCTCTCTTCCACTCTATTGTGTGGAATACTAAGACTATCTGATTTACTATATTTTATTGGTCAAAAGCTTTTTCTGATGATATTGGTATTTATGCTTCATAAGCTTTCAATACTCCCCTCTGCGTGGATCATATATGCATACACGTATAAGCAATAATTTTTGTAAATGTAACCTTTGATGTATAAGATGCATTTGTTGTGTAGTACATCGAAAGGAAACGGTATAATGTATAAGGTGCTAGGTCATGAATTGTTTACTCCATTAATAATTGTCTTTAAGTCTTAGTGTTCTTTATAGAGTTAGAGAGAGAACCACACAATTGCTATTAAGATGATGTGAAGTATCAGATGATATCAGGTTGGACATATAAGCATGATGCCGATTGTGCCTGTTTCTATTTCTTTATTAGCTTTTAGAGAACTAACTGGTTTGGCCTCTGATGTCTCGCTTTTATTGCAACTTGCTCAAGTGAGTGAACCATATTGCTTTGCTGAATTAATTATCTATTAGGGAGTACCGCTAATAAATCTACCTCGTTCTTGCTTCACCAAGAATATTCCGTTTATTACACCTTGTGCTTCAATAACATGACCAATGATTTATCAAGTTGTTTCTCAAACAGATGGATATGCTGCTTAAACATATGTTTCTTAAACCATATGTTGTTTCATATGGAGTGCTGCTGAATCCTTAAGTTGTATTTTTCCATCCATTTGTGAGGTGTTGTTTTTGATTCTTAAGCAGTGGCTTAAGAAATGTATATGTTGCTTTGTCACTGGATACCACACTTTTAATTTTTACCCTATTCCACTAAATTCACTGGGTACCACATTTTAATTTTTATCATGAATGATTTCTTGGATAAGGGTAGGATATTCAGTTTACCTAGGTTTTCTTTGCTGCAGGCAGACACCGTCTTTTTGTCACCTCCTTGGGGGGGTCCTGATTATGTTAGAGCAAAGAACTATAACATCCAGACAATGCTTAAGCCGCATGATGGGTATTTCATTTTCCCCAATATTGTAGCATCGAATGCAATTTTAATTTATTATTATTTTTAATATTGTTAATTATTATCTTTGCTTATATTTTCTCCACAACTGGCCCATTACTCAAGAAAAGTAGTTGTTCTCAACTTTTGTTCATTTTTCTTAAATTCACATTATTGCAGATAAAGAATGAATATGGGCCAGTTGAATGGGAAATTGGAGCTCCTGGCAAAGCTTATACCAAATGGGCAGCTTAAATGGTTGTTGGTCTTGACACTGGTGTCCCTTGGGTTATGCGCAAACAAGATGATGCTCCTGATCCAGTTGTAAGCAATTGTTTGCCCCTTTTTTTATTTCTATATATATATATTTTTGTTTCTTTTAACAAATTTCAAATGCTTCGTTCTGCTTCAATTGCCATTCTCTGTAGCACTTAGGTTTGTCTGTCTTTCTTGTGGCCCTGTTTTCTTGGTGGGGTTCTTCACACTAAGTTGTCTACTAAGCTGGCCTTTAGTGGTACTGTATCTTTATCTCGTATGCTTTTTGGTTGTTGGCCCTTCTTTCAATTTAGTTTCATGGGTTTCAATAAAAAACTGTCTTAAAGAGTGACATGCATCAGTCATCTACATTGGGTAGTTGATATAAACACAATTCATGTAGTAATGCTAATGACTGTAAACGGGTGTGACATTTAGCTAGAAAAGAAACTAGAAAAGCATTAACAAATTGTAGAGAAGTAATTCATACAGAATATTAATATTATTATTTTTTCATAAATTTTATAGGCTGTTGGCTTGCTAGGGCAGAAAGGTGAGATAAGGCTCGATCTTGCTAGAGATGGATTACTGCTAGAGAAAGTGAAAGTGGGACCTCTGGGTTCTGATCTTTTTGACTCAGCTGTCTCTATTTCATCTGGTGTCAAGTGAGTCAACTTCCCCGTATCTATCCTTATGAAGTTGCTTACTTCATAAATAATTGATTAGAAGGGATACAAGCAATAAAACTGCATAGGAAAGAATTTTGTTATTAAGTGAATAGTGATAGAGCTAGTCAAAAGTCAATCTTGTCTTTTTGAATAAGTAGTAAATAGTCTATAAAATTGGAGAGTTATTTAGCTTTAAAAACCATAGATGGTAGTAAGTAAAGGGTCAGTTAAGTCTAACTATTTGAAGACTGGGATCATTTGGACTTTTCATGATTGCAAGGGTTTAATTTTTTGTGTTGGCAGAGTTGTGGGTCTTCAAAGACTTACTGAGCTCATAGTTAATAAAATTTTGCAGTTTTTTTTATTTTGGTAGTAACATAAATTGGTCATGCTCATTTTTAATTTGTAAGGTCATTACATTTTTCAGTGTATCACTACTTGGAATTTCCAAGTGAAATTAGGTTGTTTTGGCTTCTCTGATGTTTAAAGCTTTCTCGGTTAATATATCTTGGGTATTTATTTCAAAGTCACTTAGTTGATGGTTATTTATTTTATCTGAAGTTCCTATAGACTCTTACTTCTGTCACTTTTAACATCTTATTTGTGGACATTTCTCAGGTCAGAGAAATGGGTGCTTGAGTTTGTTGACTTAGGGGGTGAGTTAAGACGGGATGTTTGGCATGCATTCATCAGTGAAGTCATTGCTTCACACAAGTTTATCCGTGAGTATGGGCCCATGGATAATGATCAATCAATGTTTCAAGTTTATGGTGCTCACAAAGGGAAGGAAAGGGCCCATGTATTTGAATTCAATTGCAGCCACTTTTGTATGCATAACTCGCGAGGAGGATTTAATGAACTAGCTGCTACTTCATATCAGGTTCAATATTTTTAAATTTTTGTTTTATTTCCCAATTTGATTACTTTACTTTGTGACTTCTCTAAATGTTTACTACCATTCTTGTGAATAGAAAAGTTCTCAGAAGCAATTAGTGCACAATGTGTTTCCGAAGCTCACTGTCTACAATTCTGTTGACCCTTCCTTGGTACCATCTCTTGTTGCCCCACACTTCATATCAATGTTAAATTGATTCATTCTTATTTGGCCTGCTTTCTAGTTTCGAAACATCAGAATCTTAATTACCTAAGTTATAACCTACCTAATCTAATGTCCACCAGTAGAACTTTCAATAGGCATTGCCATACAACTTATTAATCTTTCAAACTCATCAGTAACATTTCAAGGATTTTAATCTTTCAGTAACTTATTATATGATATGGATCAATAAATAATGTATCAATAGGCATTTCGCCATAGAACTTATCAGTCAACTCAAGCTATCTATAGAAATTGTATTGACTGGATGACTCAATGGAATTGGATGGATAAATCCTTGGACAAAGGTAGTTTTTCATATTTCTTCCTTCCAAAATTGTATTAACTGGATGATTTTTACTGTTTTATGTCCTTTTTATACTGGCTATTGATTGGACTTTGGACTTTTTATATTCCAAAGATTACTTCTGTGTCATATTTAGTCGTAGGTACCAAGTGGACCTTTTTGTATGACATTGTTTTGTCTACTATTATGGATACTTAAACTGTTATATTTGCATTTTCATATCCAGGAACGCAAAATTTTTGATGAGAAATTTATTCGGATGGATACAAAAAGGTTTGAATTTTTTTTTTCCTTGCAAGTGGTAAGCTGTCTCTAAAACTAGATTAAAGAAATCATATATATAAGATAAATTAGAATTTTTGTGATTCTACTTAGTAAGGAGTTTTTTGTTATTCCAAATCATGGGTTTGCTTATAGTTGGCCCTATTTGAAATGGAAAATTATTTATCTTGCTGGGAATGTAATGCCTTAACTGTTGGTCTAGTTATGCTTTTCAATCAAGTAGGGAAAGGAGCCAAAGAGAAGTTCATATATTATATATTATATTCTTTTCCCTTCTCTCCTCCTTTCCTTTTGTTCTGATTATAACATGCTCAGTGGCACTCAATAATTTGTTTTAGTCCACCAAGTTTATAGATAGAGATAATTGAACCTGCAGGAAATGAAGAATTTATTCCTTTATTTTTCTGTTTAGAACCTAGACGTATCCATTAAAAGGCATGTTGGGCTAATATCATCTCTTTCAACCCTCGCACTGTCAAGAAACTGATTTTAGTTGGTTAGCTTTTGATATATGGCATCCCCACAAAACGTAGCAAAATTCTTGTTTTAATTTCAGTTTAGTGCAAAACTTTGTTCCCTTAAGGCTCACTCCTGGGGACTATGATGCAAAAGTTTCCCTCACTTTTTTTCCAATTTTCTCAGCAACAGAAGGGATATACTTATTGTTAGGATTAATTTGCATGATGCTTCATGGTAACAAATGGTGGTATAATCATCTGCATTTTACTCAACTGCCAAGCATCAGGTTTGTGGAACTCCGAAGAAATGTTTCTAATTCTTAGTGCAGTTGTATGACCTCTGAAGAAAGACGGCTAGTTCTTACTGCACTTTTGCATCTGATGATCGACTACATTGTCCTTTTTGCCATGTACCTTATGCACAAATGCAATCAGAAGATATTCTCATTGTTCTTATGCATTGCTTGATGACATTGATCTCATAAATTGTTCTTTTTCTGATACTATTTAATTTGCTTGTTGACATGTCTACTGTTATGATTGTTACAAAGAACCATTTATATCTCTTTTTAATTAAACACTCACACAGATCATTTATTTCAATAGTGTATGATAAATCTAGGACAGGAGATATGTGTGTGTTGTATATGCCAAATTGGAGTATTGACAAAATCGCACAGGGTAGAAAAATAACAAATATTAGTACTGTTATGTTTCGTAAGCAGCAAGAACCATATCTGTCGTTAGCAAGCCATATTTATCGGGTAAAAAGCGATAAATATGGTGCAATACAAAATGGAATCATATTTATTGGTCAACAAGCGTCAAATATGAAGAAAATTAAAAATTTAACCGTTAGCAAGCCATATTTATCGGGCAAAAAGCGATAAATATAGTACAATACAAAATGGAATCATATTTATCGGTCAAAAAGCGTCAAATATGATGAAATTAAAAAAAATTGACCGTCAGCAAGCCATATATATCAGACAAAAAGTGATAAATATGGTACAATTTAAAATATAATCATATTTATCGGTCAAAAAACGTCAAATATGATGAATTTTAAAAAATTTGACCGTTAGTATGCTAAATTTATCAGGTAAAAAGTGATAAATATGATACAATTTAAAATGGAATCATATTTATCGGTCAAAAAGCGTCAAATATGATGAATTTTAAAAAATTTGACCATTAGCAAGCCATATTTATCGGGTAAAAAGCGACAAATATGGTATAGTTTAAAATATAATCATATTTATCGGTTAAAAAGCGTCAAATATGAAAAAATTTAAAAAATTTGACCGTTAGCAAGCCATATTTATCAGTAAAAAAGCGTCAAATATCATAAAATTTAAAAAATTTGACCGTTAGCAAGCCATATTTATCGGACAAAAAGCGATAAATATGGTACAATTCAAAAATTCTGACCGTTGGAAGCGGTTAAATTTGTCAAAAAAGTGACAAATATGTGTTTTTTTGTACAGTAGTTTTTGAGTTATATTTAGCGCTTTTATGTGACAAATATGATTTACACTATATTTGACGTTTTGACCGACCGCCAAATATTGTCAAAATCACCATATTTGGCGATGCCATTGGTGGCGCTTTTATGACCGCCAAATATGGCATTTTTTCTTATAGTGTTTAGTCCTGTCATTAAACCCACTACAATTCGTGTGATCCTTACACTTGCCTTATCTTATGGTTGGAACATTCATCAGTTGGATGTCAATAATGCCTTTCTCCATGGCACTCTTTCTGAATAAGTTTTTATGTCACAGCCACCGGGGTTTATTGATCAGTCACGACCAAATCATGTTTGTCATCTTCGTCGTTCTTTATATGGCCTTAAACAGGCCCCTCGTGCTTGGTTTCACGAACTTAAAGGGTTTCTTCTCTCTCTTGGATTTCTTAATTCCAAGTCTGATGCATCTCTATTCATTTACACTAACAATTCTTTCACAGTTTACTTCTTGGTTTATGTTGATGATTTATTAGTAACAGGGAGCTCTCCAACCTTTGTTCAATCTATTATTGATGCCCTCGCTTGCCGATTTTCAATAAAAAATCTTGGACATATTCATTATTTTTTGGGAATTGAAGTTATTTCAAACTCTCAAGGGTTCTTTCTATCCCAACACAAATATATTCGTGACTTGCTTGAACGGTTTCGGATGGCTGGTATGAAAGAGTGTTCTACACCAATGAGTACATCTATGCATCTTTCTGTTAATGATGGTACTTTGGCAGCTGATGCTACCCGATATCGCAGTCTCATCGGAGCTATGCAATATCTTTCTCTCACTCGGCCTGATATTGCCTATACTGTCAACAAACTTGCTCAATATATGCATGCTCCAACACAATCTCATTGGACAGCTGCCAAACGCTTATTGCGATACCTCAAACATACTATTAATTTTGGTCTCACTCTTCAACGTTCTCAGTCAATTTCTCTTCTTGCATATTCTGATGCTGACTGGGCTGGCAACCGTGATGATTATTCTTCAATTTCTGCTTACGTTATATTTCTTGGTTCCAATCCTATTTCTTGGTGTTCTAAAAAACAAAGGACTGTTGCACGATCATCTACCGAAGCCGAATACCGCTCCATTGCCTCTGCTGCTGCTGAATTGTCATGGATTCGCAATCTTTTATTTGAACTTGGTGTGTCTCTTCCACAAGCACCAAGACTATTGTGTGACAATCTAGGAGCCACTTATGTCTGTGCAAATCCCGTATTTCATTCTCGCATGAAACATATAGCTCTTGACTACCACTTTGTGCGAGACAAAGTTGCTGATGGCTCCTTGCAGGTGTCACATGTCTCTACAGTTAATCAGATCGCCGATGCTCTTACCAAGCCTCTGGATAGGTCACGGTTTGTCCTTCTTCGTGCCAAGCTTGGTGTCTCTAATGGTGACACCAGCTTGCGGGGGCATATCAAGGAAAAAGACAAGAAAGGAGACTGATTATTATCAACCACTTGTCTATAATTATCTTTCCAGTTGTCTACAATTATCTTTGCTATTATCTATCACTTTATTGTTTATCACATAATTTGAATTCATACTTTAGTTATCTTTTGTTATATATCCCATTATTATAGGAGTTTATGTCGGTACTTTTTTCTATCTTCATGTATATAATAAGTTGTAAATAGTAATACACAGTAATACAAATCACCTTTTCCATCACTTTCTTTATTCTGTTTTTTACTTTTATACTTTTCATTGCACCTAATGCTAAACATGCTCCGATTATCGTAATATATGGTCCAATAATAATTAGTTTTATTCTCTATTTAATTAGTTGTATCATTTAGTATCTTAATTTTTTCCCCAAGTTTTTAAAGGACACAGGTGTATATATTTATTTAGTGTAATTTTCTGATTTTAGTTTTTTCTTATATATATATATATATATATATATATATATATATATATATATGTATGTATGTATAAAAATGTAAAAATATATTACATTTGATTTATGAGTTTAATATTACTATCTTACATTAAATAATAAAAATATGTGTTGAGTCATTGGTTAAATTTAATTAATGGGTCCCTTACAAAGTCGGCAAAATCATAATTTTTTTAATACGAATCTCAAATTTATAAGGATGTTGAACAATTAGATGTGTTAAATCACTCAACTATTCAGAAATTTGTTAATTTACTATATAAGGTTGCGTACATAATTGCATTGGCTTTTGTTTAAATAATGAAATCATTAATCTTTTTGGTATTTTGGGTTAGCTGTTGTTAGACTTTATGGAAAATATTTTAAATTCATATATATTTGTCAAAAACTATTAATCAGAAAATGACTAGTATGATTCTTTTTTTATTTTACATAAATTATATAAAAAAGTTGTGAGTTGTGAATTATTATATTTGTTTGAATGTTGAGTTAAACCATGTTACAGTCTTATAGATATGATTGGGCTGCTTGGTTATAACAAACTTATTTGGAGCTTGTAATGTCTCGTCAAACTGTGTTGGCTGTTGGTTTCTATTGACCGTTGGTTTCTCACCTGATTATATTTGGATGTGATGTTATTTATTTTATGATTGTTGTTTCCTGCTGGCTTCCTTTTGATGTGTTAATCTTTCTCAAAGTTTTAGTTTTTACTCCAATCAAGGTGAAGCGTCCTGTCGCTAAGTGGATTGCTGAAATTAATCTATCGATAGCACAAGTTGCAGTTGGTAAATTCAAGGTATAAATTTACTTGATCTAGAATTTTTTTAAATTTTCCTGTTTTACACTTGTTACTTAAAAATAAATTTTAACTTAGTTATTGACATATGTTTGCCTATTTTGTGCTTAACTGCAATTTTAATGCCTAGTTCCATTTAGATACTAAATTGTAATAATGAAGCCATTAATGATAATTGTGAATTTAGAAGATAAACATATTTTGCATTTAAAGGTGTGCTCAGGAGAATTATAAGTGCAGCAAACAGTTTTGTGTGACAATTTGAGACACAATTCATATTGATAGGTCTTATGAAAATAGGATTATTGTATGTCTTGTGCAAATACCAAATGTATATTTATGTGTGGGATAGTGAATAAGTACCACCCCTATAGGCTCAAGTGACTGAGCTTGAGTGACTCCCCTGCCTTGAATGCCTTGAATAATAAGGTTTTGACTCTATGTTCATTTGACACAAGAAAATAAAAAAAATTAAAAAAAAAGGATGGAAGACAAGGCTTGAACAAAGTTGTGAAACTAAGTTTATTTATTTAATGAGAAACTATTCAAAACTAAGTTTTTGTTTTTGATATATCTATACTACTGAGATCGATATAAAAATTATTATTACTATAAAGAATATGTTAAAAATGCTTCAAGATTGAAGTCTTAGTTTGTTGAAGTCAAATATTCTGATTTTAGCTTAATTGCAGAAAATAAATAAAAATAAGTGGAAGACCACTTATCACTTTTGATCTTTCATTCGATTCTTCCTCCGTTACTTGGCTGCTGCTAATAGCAACCTAGTCTTTAATATAGATAAGTTATTCACAGTACATACCTATTTTCTTTAATTGGCTAATACATTTTATTTCAAGTAGAATAAATAGTGAAAATGCTTATGTTAATTCACTAAATTGGTATATTTTGTTTTTATTGGATTATAGTGGCTTGGATAAAAAAAAAGTTTGGTTGAGTTGGCCTCCAAAGAAGGCTGAATGAGTTGATCTCCAGATAAAGTTGGATGAGCTACCCTTAGTTACTGTATCAATTTTAATTTTAGACTTCAAAAAGTTCTAAATTAATGAGTTATATATGTTTATCTTTTTTAGATTAATGGGTTACATTTATGTTAACAATAAAAACAATGTATACAAAATATATGATTTATATAATTTGTGATTTTATTAATTACTTTTTGTTTTATATATATAATATTTGAATTTTGTTTATTCAGATTTATAATGAAATCAATGTTCAATAATAAATACAAAAGTAGGCCTTCTAATGAAAAATACCTTTTAAAAATTAATTTATTTTTTTGAAAATATAATATTTACAGTGGGCTAAGAAGTCGTTGTAAAAAGGTGTTGCAAAACAAATGTTGAAATTGTTGTAACTTTTAATAGCAGTTTTCATGTTCGTCGTAAAAATTTTTTTTACTGCAGTTCCAAACCATCATAAAGGTCTTTTTAAGGCGGTTTTTACCTGTCGTAAAGGTCTTCACTGTTGTAGTGAGTACACGATCAACATAGTTTAATATATAATTCTCCACTAAGTTTTCATTAATTTGTTACATTAGAATACTAAATTACCAAAGTTATTAGACAATGGACAACTAAAAATAAAGAAGTGATTAGACACTACAAGAATTTTTTACATATTTATCACTTTATTATTTATATATTTGACGGTTTTGAAGAATAGTGCCACCTATAACACTAATCGGACAAGTCAAACCTACATTTTGATATTACTTCTCACTTTTTGTCTTATTTTAATTAAATATTTATCACATTTAAAAAAAAGTGACATGTATGTAATAAAAAACCTTTTGGCTTTTTCTTCTTTTCCCTCTTATGCTTTTTAGTCTCCCTCTTCTCATTTCACTTTTGTGCATTCGCTTCACTTTTGCCCTACCATCTTCACTTTCTCAATCCCATACACCCACGAATCATCACCTCACATCTTGAAGCTAATTTTGAGGAAGCCCAAACCAAACCCGAAACTTGATCCCAAAGAAACTAGATTCGAGCAGTGGCCGCTGTAAGAATCAAAACGAAGTAGCTGGATTCGGCGACAACGAAAGAGGCATGTTTCATGAAATTTGCATCGAAGCAAGGAGAGGGACTGAGGCAACACTATCTCCACCAAATCCACCAACGCCAGCTCTAAGTTTGTCAGAAATCCCACAATCTCAATCGCCTTGAAACATAGCATAGTGAACTTAAATCTAGGGGTAAGTCTACAAAATCCAACTATAGTTTTGACCATTTGCTCGATTTATGAAGTTTCTAGAAAAACAATCTGTGAAAATCAAGATTGATTAGGTTTATTGAATGTTAACATATTGTTTGAGTTAATTGTGGGTTGGAATTGATGGATTAGTGTCTTACTTTTTTCAAATCAACAATTAGGATGTTTAAAGAGGTTTTTTTTTTTCCAAATTGTTCTCTCGCTCATGCTTTCTCTCTGTGCAATGCAAAAATCCAATAATCACATCGCAAACATTTATAAAAATTAGCGACGATGGCCAGCTGATTCCATGTGGCTGTACTGGTGGCCGCTCTCTGTTTCTTCTTCTCAACACATTTGGTTCAACAAGGTGGCGTCTTTCTCTTTGTCACTTGTAATGTTACTTCATTTCTATTTCCACTATTTTAACTAATTTAGTTTACTACTAGGTTGGTGTCAATGGCTAGCTCGAAGCCTTTTCCACTCATCCTAAGATCAGCCAATCCTTTTCTTCACAATTATTTTCTTTCTTCTCCTCCTTTCTACATTGCTTTTTAATTATTTATCTTAATTAGTGATTCATTTTGCAGATGAAGTAAAAGAGATCAATCCACTGCTTAGTTACTGCTATTGATTCTACCCTGCGGCTTAGATTGCTCATGCTTTGCTACTGCTTCTTTATTTCTCTATTTTTTTTCTTTTTTCTTTTCTAAATCCCACATGTTTTTATAGTCTATCTCACGCTGTTGCCACCATTGCCATTGCCCCTTTCGCCATTGTTTTGGATAGGTGCCATCATCTCCAGTTGTCTCTTTCCCTCCTTCAGAATATGTGAGCATAATTTCTCTTACTATAAACTGCTCCTATCGTCTTTTACTAGATGTTAGAACAAATCACACTGAGATTGATATCTGTTTTTAAATAAATCTATCATAAAATCTTTATACCTTCGTGTCTGAATTTTTTGATTAAAGATGCAAGTAAATGGTTGCATATGGCTTCTTTTTAGTTGGGCTATTCACTTCCAAGGAATAGCATTTTTGCCATCTGGTTCTTAAATCTTTATAACTTTGACAACTATTACCCAGGTGTTAACAATTAGACAAATGAACTAGCCCATGTAAACTTTAGTTATTCAGTTTAATATATTTACATTGATTCATATATATTTTAATAAATCTTGCAAATTATTGTCCATATAATATCCAACAGGAAAGCGAGACCAAAGATGATCCTCTCCACCTTTGTTACTCAACCAATTGAAGTAAGTCCTCAACATTAAAGAATTTTAAGTAACTATCATTCAATTTTTATTATTCTTGAACTGAACTTTTATATGTCTTTACATAGCCATGATATTAATCTTCGCTGAACTAAAAGTTGTTGCTTCCACATGTTTCTACCATCTTGCAAAGAAAGCTCAAGGTACTTACTTTTTCACCTTCTGTCTATTAGGACTTTTTACTGGCTTGCAACATAGAACTTAATAATTTGGGAAAATAACCCATTGTTGATATTTTGTGCTTGATTCACCCGCTCAAATAAAAAATTAAAAACTAAAAGAGATAATTGTTACTCATGGTTTAGCTTTATTAGGAACAAATAACGCTAAAATTTTCTAATCACTCTAAACTACCTTTTGGTTTTCGATTTTTTTCATTAATATTTTAATTTGATTTTTATTTGTTTACTGGAGGAAATTAAAACTCAAGAGCTTGAGAGTGGAATAGGCTGGTATATTGGCTTAAGAGGTTTAAATTTACTTGGCCCATTATATGTTCTAATTGTAAAAGTAAAATATTTATACAACAACAGTATATTTTTAAGGGTAAGATATTCATATAATTGTAACACATGCAATAGTAATACAATTATCCAAATAGTAATCCCACAATAGTAGCAAATTTATTTATTACCATCATATCATAGGTAATATAATATATAGTTTGCAATGATTCAAATCAGTGTTATTATTACTACATAATAAGTTGATCAACTAGTCTTAGACTTATCTTTATTAACATAAAATCAATGATTCTTTGCTAAATATCCTTAGGCAAACGTGAAGGAGAGAAAACATGTAATTTATCTTTGTTAAAATAATAAGTGCATGGCGTCCATTCATGTCAGTGTAGTATGTTGCTGAGTAAAGCTTTAAAAGTGTAAATAGGGTTAATTAGGATAATATAATACTATTTAAAATTTTAAGTTAATTGGGAATTGAATTCTTGTATTGCTTAGTTGTGGTTTTTTTTTTTTTTTCCTTTTTCTTTTGATTGTAGAGATGTCTTCATGTCTTGTGGTTTAGGAGCTGAAAAGGCCAAATTTTCATGTTATCAGGTGAGAAGCTGCTCTCAAATATTGAATTTTGTGAACATATTAAGAATGTTGAATTGCAAAGTTTGGAAATAATTGTTCATACTTTTGAATGATGTCATCATTAAATGCTAAAACTTTGTCTTCTCTCTATTATTTATTTTTTTTATTTTTGGGGAAGGTTGCAGTCAGATTCTAGTTGTACCTTTGCTTAGATTTTCTAAAACTTTGCTTAAACAACCTCTTAAGGATTTGTTTAGCCAGATTCTAGTTCTTGCTGCATTGATATTGTCAATGCTTAAAAAGTTTCTTAAAAACTTCTTTATATTTTCCCTAGAAAAAGAAGTATGGTCCCACTATTTATTTAGTCATCAATTATTATTTTTTAATATAATTCAAAAATCCATCGTCCTTTTATCATTCACTAAGTTCTTATTAAACTGAGGGCTACGTGCACAGCTTAGAAGCTTAGTAGCCAGGAAACATGTGAGACATCTACATGTCTCAAGAAGGTGGCCCTGAGGGGATTAGAATCTTTAACCTCAATGATAGGGCCAAGGTGTATGATTCCACTATTCAATGAGCAATATCCTCATTAAGTGCAAATTCTAAGACACATTAGGAGTGGAGAGTCTATCCCTACACCGACCTGCCCTGGGCCTGTCACTCATCTCTTTCTGATAGGGTTCTGCAGGTCATATTGAATTTGCCATGCAGCCATTTTTATAATTTGTCATTGGGAATTAGACAATCTATTGTTTTGGAGTCTTCTAACAGAGGTTGTTATTAACTGGAAACGTGATAGCCTTAGCTTTCATGGTATGGGGTGAATGCCAAATGCTCAGTCAATTGTCATTTTAGTACTTTTCATTATAGGTTGTGTAAATGAAAAGAGTATAAATGTTTTCAAACAAAGAGAACTGATAACTCTGTTTTTAGATTTTACATTGTTTAAGTGGTAATGGAAGAGTACTATGATTCCTTACTGTAGCCACTTTGATAAATAAAACCTATTCTGGAAGGCATAGGAGAGGAGATCTAATATCTGAACCACTAGTAAGACTTGAAACAAGTCTTCACTCCCATAAATCATATATCTGATGCTTCGAATTCAACCAGGTTCATTTTTCTGAGAAATCGGACATATCGGATACAAAAGAAAAGGTATCAGTCTCTGGTGGGTGATCTCGTTTTGACCGTTTTGGCTCACAACTATTCCAGAAGACTGCGGGGTTGGTTTTGAGATCTCGTCCAGACAGACAAGTATTTCTGCAGTTTAACTACATTTGTGAAGACACTATGCACAGATTATATTTTTAGCTCAGCTTGATTGTTTATTGTATGCTATATTCTTTGTTAAGGCTAAATTAGGTGAGAAGAATAAATTCTATTATGATGAAAGCCTTAAAAGATGGGTTGAGGAAGGAGCTGAACCTCCTGCTGAGGAACCAGCCTTGGCACCACCACCAACTTTTGATGCATTCCAAAATGGAATGCCTGATAACAATATAAATGATGACGTACCTAAAATTGAAAGCTTCCACACGAGTACAGGGCCAGAGACTCATAGCCCAATTACTTCTGATAGGATTTCAGGAATCCCACCCATACCACCCAATTCAAATCAGTTTTCTGCTCGTGGACTGATGGGTGTTCGCTTAAGGTATAGAATCAGCAGCTTGAAACTATATCTGAATTTCTTTTTCTTTATGTACATATGTATTTACTTAATTATTTGTCCTATCGGATATTATAAAATGTGCAAATTGTTTCAGATATGTTGACACTTTCAACAAAGGCAGTGAGACCCCAGCTAATTTATTAACTGCTTTCAATTTGTTCGGTTCTCACCTCTGAGGTGATCCCTTTAGTACCTATAACAGCATAACAGTCATTTTCATCACCCAACATTACTGATTGGGCTAACATAACAGCACCAATAAGAAAAGCTAAGGCGAAGAAAGCAGAGGGAACTTCTTTTATCCAAGGCCAGTTGCGCCAACAGTTGCACAGGTTTTTCTTTATCTTAATACTATTTTTTTGGCATTTTGGTTTATTTTATCAATTCTTTCTTTCCCCTGCTTCCTGCTGATAGCATTTGTAGTTCTTGGTTTATAACCATGTCAGAATTATGGAAGAAAGCATCTTATTGTATCTATGTACATAAATATAAGTGATATGCAAAGCACAAATTACCATGGCATCAAGGTTTTGAATTTTGGTATGGAGATGTTATGTTGTAATTTAGGAAATGAAGGCACATCCTTTAAATATACATGGAGTTCTGGGCATGACGATCTGAAAAGTACAGGAGATAGTGATACTTTCCTTTGGGTTAGATAATAAGTTATTTGCTTCGGTTAGACAATAAATATAGTTGGCCAACTGGGCTTTATCTAGAACAAGCACTCTTTCCATGGCCTCTGCACCTTAGTCTTCAGCTCAAGTTGATCTCTCTCGCTCTCAACTCAACCTCTTTTTGCTTCCCAACACAACCCAGGATCAAATTTAGTTGCCCTTGTGTTCAAGCAATGGTTTTTTTTTTTAATTCATCTGGGTTTACTTTTTTAAATATATTTATTTGTTTGAGTTTATTATTTATTTGTTGCAGTTGGTTAGTGATGATTTATTAATCATAAAGGAAGGTGGAAAATGAATTGTTTTTCATTTTGATTAATGGTTATTTGTTTTGATCAGGCTGTGCCAACTAGGAATGTTAATAAGGATGCCAATGTCTTCCAGCTGATTCAAAAACACCAGGTAATGTTGTATTGCTGTTAGTTTACAACTTTAGACCTTTTTTTCTTTTCTTTTGTGGTTGCTGTAATGCTCAATATGAATGCAATTGGTTGATTAGTACGATTTCTATTAGTGGTAGAATTATATGTAAATGAATGATTATAATGTTAGGTTTAGAATTAATTCTTTCACCTCTGTATTATCTGAGTAAAGGCACAGATATGATTGATTTATGCGTTGTGGCTGATAGGCTGATAGCCATTTGACTGAAAGTTTGGAAGTGGATCATTTGTATACTTTGGATAAAGGTGTTGAAGAAGGGATGAAGCAAATAAGTACTTATATCTCTAGAATTTATATTTACAAATTTTCAGAAGTTCTTAGTTAGGTGCATACTTGGCGGCCAAAAACCGCCAAGTATATATTTTTTTTTATAGTTAGGTGCATACTTGGCGGTCAAAAACCGCCAAGTATTTTTTTTAATTTTTAAACATACTATATTTGGCGGTCAAAAAACGCCAAGTATAATCACATGCATATTTGGCACTTTGACCGACCGCCAAATATAGTCAAACTGACTATATTTGGGGGTGCCATTGGTGGCGCTTTTAAGACCACCAAATATGATCATTTTTCTTGTAGTGAGATAAAAGAGACTTACAATTCCTCGAATTTTGACAAATCTAAAAACTTTGATGGTCCACATTTGTCCCAACAATTATTCTACAAAATTGAAACATAAATGAAGTTAGGCTATATTTTACAACTAACTAAAACTAATAATTAACATATAATGAAATAATGGACCTTCCAACTCTAAAATATTTTGATATTTCTAAATAAAAAATGATTAAAATCCAGAATATAGAACATTTTGTGATATTTCTAAATAATGAATTGGTTCAAGTGAAAGGAATGACCAAAGAAAGAGTAATAAAACTATTATAAGGTCCGGGTTCAACTCTTGATCACAATGACTTGTCTCGTGATTTAAGTGAGATCAAAGGAGATAGTATAACTTATGACAGTTTTGAAAACTTATTTAAACGGGAAATGAGGCTAAAGAATATAGTGTAACTTGAGGCAAAACATCAAAGCAAAAAAAAGTATATTGAGGGCTAGATTTTGATATAACCAACCGTTACATTTTTATTCATTCTATGCTTTAGGTAGGGGTGTTCACGGGTCGGGTCGAATTTTTTCAAACCCGATTACAACCCGATACTGTTTAAACCCGATTATTTTAACCCGATTCGGGTTACTATTCAATACAGACCCGACAAAAACTCGATCAACCCGATCGAGTCGGATTGTGTTTAATTTAATTAGGTCAAATATTCAAACCCGATTTGTAACCCGTCACTGTTCAAACTTGATTAATTTAAGCCGATTCAGATTACTATTTAATACCGATCCGAGAAAAAACCGACCAACCCGATCGGGTTGGTTCGGGTTGGATCGGTTCGGGGATTTTTGAACACCCCTAGCTTCAGGAGTGCCATATGTTATTGGCTGTATTTTGAGATGTTCAGTAGAATTTAACGGCCCCCCAAAGTCGATCATTGCACTTATTCTGAGAGGTTTGTTCCTTTCACTGGTTTTCGGTTCATCGTGGCTCTGCTCCTCTGTACTTCCGTCCCTATTTTCATCGGTTTCCTCTTCATCACGACGTCGACCGCAGATTGGATCATCATCATCGAAGTTTCTTTTGGCCCTAGAATTAATAAATAACGTCTCCAAAATGTCACCAACACCCAAATGCATGTCATCATCATTGTATTCCCGCAGCATTAAACCTTCAGTTTCTGATAATTCGTCAGGATCGCAATCAGCACCCGCAAATTCGATGTTGTCCTTGTAAACTAGTCGAATCCCACACTTTTTCACTGGAATATTCCACCTTCTTCCACTTTCATTATCGCCATTAATAAAGAAGTTTGCTTCAACGTTGAGACTGCCACGAGTTATAAATGGAATCTTTGTTTGAGACCAGAAGCCTAACCAAAGGTGATCAGTCTCAACACTTGTGAAACTAGGAATTTTAAAAGAGACACCAAAGGTTCCTCCCATTGTAAAACTGCAACGAACTTCTATGGGCCTTTCACTTGAATAATGTGCAGGAATTGCAAAAACTGCACAGAGAGCAAATCCCATTAGTTCATTATTTAACCAATCTGGAGGTAGTCGGATTGCTATTGAACTCCCTTCCATCCGGTGAGTGAACCACTTTGGAATCTCCCTTCCCGGAAGTTGAATGTGAAATTGAGAACGATCTTGGGGGGATCCCTGCAACATAGGATGATCATTTACAAGTATATATATAATATATGTTATACAAATTAAAGATTAAAAAAAAAAGATCATAATAAGAGTAATTTACATATATTTAAGATATGATTTCGGGCACTTTTGGTTGCACGGTTTGAAGCGAAGTTGACGTACATATTATCTATTTGCAGTGTTTATTATTAAAGATTGAAATATCATAGAAATACATGTTTTTGGTTAAAATATATTATTTTATCATTTAAAAATACTGCATAAAAAATAGGTATATAAATACTTATGTGATTATATAAACAATCATAATTATCTTTTAATTTAATTCAAATTGTACAGTTAAATAATCACCATTAAATTTAGATAATATAACATTAATACAAATTAATAAATTATCATATCTTAAAATAACATTCATAAGCATCTAATTAATTTAGAGTTTTAATTTTTTTCTTCAGATGGCTGTTTCACAAATACTCTCAAATACAACCAACAAAATTATGTAGATAAATGTTTCATTGAATTAAAAATAACCTTTTTTCCATCAAAAGATATTAGATTATTTGTCCAATCCCACATAAATTTTGTCATATGAAAAGATTGTTTTAATTTCTTATAGTAGTTTTTTAGTAAAATTAAGTATTTAATTATCCATTAATTCTATTTTTAGTTTGTTAGTTGAGCTAGAATTAAGATGATTGAAATAAAATCTAATATCTAAAACTTTTAATTAATAATAAAGTGAACTTAGAAAACAAGTATGAAAAGTATCCATATAAGAAATTCAGGTAAATACTACTACATGTTCTTTCCCCTAAAATGGATATTTATATGCTCCAGAACTTAGGATGCTGAAATATCTCCAATAAGTGTAATAAGTTACCTCCTCGAACCACTTTATTATAGTCTCAGTTCCCGCAACTTCATGAATGTAAGATTGAGAGTAATTGTTGCAGAATGCCTGTAACATGATATTATGATTATTTACACGTACGAAACACAGAAAATTCTCTCTCAAACGTACTTTTGAACCACTAAACTTAAAATAAGGCTACTATGTACACCTAAAATACTTATTTCTACTTCCATTTGTCTAAATACAACTACAATTAATTAATTAGAGTTTTAACACTTAGTTTTATCTTATATATGCTGTCGCATTAGTTTTATCTTATGCTGTCGCAAATGTTCTCATATGACAAACAATGAAGTAAATAAATTTTTATTTCAATTAAAAATGCATTAAAAAGTTGTCAAAAGTTGTTAATGTGTGTGTATGTGTGTGCGCGTGTGTCTGTGTGTGCGCGTGCGTGTGCGTGTGTGTGTGTGGCATTAGTTTTATCTTATGCTGTCGCAAATGTTCTCATATGACAAACAATGAAGTAAATAAATTTTTATTTCAATTAAAAATGCATTAAAAAGTTGTCAAAAGTTGTTAGATAATTTTTTTTAAAGAAAAAAACTACTTTTTATCAATATTTGACATAACGGCTATTTTAAGAAAGGATTTCTTTCTTTGTTTCTTTCTTTTTTTTTGGGATTATTTCTTCAATCACAAATACATGTGTGTGTGTCTGTGTGTGTGTTTAAAACCCCTTACCATCCTAATTCTATCCTACCATTGAGCTTATCAGGAAAAAGATTATAAATATTAAAATCTTGTATGGTGTCTCCCTTTAGATAAAATCACTGTTCCTCGGCTGCCTATTATACTAATGAACATGTTGTGCTTTGATAGAAGTTTTAAAGATTTTATTTATTCTCTGAATCTGTGTGGTTGATGCTGACACCTTTGAACTAAAACAAAAACATGTGGAGCTACAATCTGAAATATAATTTAACTTACAATTTTGAAAGATTACTTAAAATTTTTAAATATTTGGGTTCTAATTGATATTTGCAAAATCTTTCTAATCTTTATCTAGATGGCATGTTAGGATTTTTCACTACACTATTTAGGGCTTAGAGGAAATCTCCTTGTAAGTCCAAAGCTTTGGATATAATATTTAAGAATAATGATACTTCTCTCAAACCTGAAAAGATACATATAATTAGAAATAACCTCTTTTGAGAATATTATATATTAATGAGTAATGTCACACTAACTATTATTTCCAAATTAAAGTGATATTTTCCTTTTTGTTGCCACATTAATTATATTCTACATTCAGTATATTGGTTTTATGTACATATATTTTCACTATTCAGTTCGTATCGTGACACATCAGTTTTTGTATTAAAAAATTTGTATATCTAGTATTACATATTTTTAATAGAAAAATAAACAAATATTTTTCATCCCAAGTTTAATTGGTGAATGATATGGCTTTGTAAGTTCAATGAGATATCTGATAACTTAGAGACTATGCATGCACGTTGATCAAATCACAACTCAGAAGAAAGAGAGAAAGAAAAACCTGAAGCCAGCGTCTCAAAAATAAATCTGCCGAGTTGTTGTTCCCATCAATGTTCTCAGCCTGCAGTCTGGGGCAATTCAAAAATTGCAGTGCAAGGTTTCCAGAAGTGCACTGTTGGAGCAGAGTACTTGGCAACGTTTCTAGTGAAGGACATTCTGCTAACCCCATAGCAAGCAGATTTGGTGGAAGCAATGGTGGCAAAGACCTAAGTCGTGGGTTATTTTCCAAAGAAAAAAGTTTAAGCCTCGAAAGATCCTTGATGCTTTCTGGTATTGTCACAAAGTTGTTTGATCTTAAATCGAGTGCTTCTAACGAAGGTAAGCGGAAAATTTCAATAAGGACTGCTTGATCCGAAAGGTTGCAGTCACTTAGGTCTAATGCTGTTAGAGCGCGTAAACCTGTGAGAGAGGGTAATTGCAAACACATGAGTTCTGGATTTCTTTTTCGCTTCAACCATGACAAGATGGATTTGCCAGTGGCTTGTGGGTTTTGTAGTTTACAACCATGAAGAAGCAATGCTTTGAGGTTCTCCAGCTCCACAATGGATGATGGTATTACTCTTACTGCAGTCCGACTTGCATCTAACACTATCAACTCCTTGGCATTTCCCAAGTCCAGGGGCAGTTTGTCTAATTTTGAGCAACCACGAAGACTTAGAAACATGAGAGATGTCGAATCATGAACGCTACTTGGAAAGCTCTTAAGATTGATGCAGTCTTTCAAATTCAGCACAACAAGCTTCTTTAGACGTCCAACGGATTCGTGAACCTCAAGCAAACTTTCACAGCCTTCAAGATCAAGAATCTCAAGATTGGGAACTTCTTTGAAGTCTGGCGTTCTAATCAGCTTGCATGATTGACGGAGTTTAATGGTCTTTAACTTCTTGAAAGACTGTTAAGAAGCAACAAATTAATAAAAATAAATAAATTGCTCCATGCATGAAATTTAACAATACCTTTTGGCCGTCCCAGAGATATTGAATGTTGCTGTTACACAAATTGAGTTCAACAAGATTTTCAGGGTGGAAACTTGAAGGCAAAGACGGTAAGGGGTATCCAGACCATTTCAGAAACCGCAACTCATTTGAAAGGTACTCAAGGTGATCTTCAGGAAAGCCAACATTACTGATCTTGAGTAGTCTCAGATTCCTCATGTTTGAAAACGATTTACCGTTCAAGACTGTAACTTCTTCTCTGGGCTTGTTAAGCTTTATACATTGAATATGATGTGTTCCCTACAATTTGAAAAGATTAATATATATATATATATATATATATATATATATATTTAATACATAAAGAAAATTTACCACCGTAACATAATAAAGTGATAAAAATTAATGTGTAAGTTGTTCAAGTAGTTTTATATATCTTACCATATTTTCTTTCAAAACACGGTAGATATCGTTAGACTGCCATAGTCTACTCCAGTTGCCAGGCTGCCGAGGGTGTTCTTCATGGACAATTTTCCAGCCCAAAGCTTGCAGCACATCATGCATCAACACTCTATCTTTTCCTGAAATGGTTATGAGAGATTTTTCAATGAGTTGTTGTATTCCAATATCTGACTCAAAACCGAAACCATCAAGTAATTGCTTCAGTCGATGTATTTTCTTTCCCTTGAAGAGACATGCAATATCTAAGAAGATTTCCTTCAGTTGTTCATTATCCAATCCATCATAACTTATTCGTAACACATCCCCGATGTTATTATCAGGAACCTTTTTCAGTCTGGCCAGGGCACTTTTCCATTCTTTAACCTCTCTACCAAACAATAAGCTTCCTAAAACTATAAGAGCTAAAGGAAGCCCCTTTGTATATGTTACGATCTTTGTGGAGAGATCCAAAAGATCGTCCGAGGGTTTTTTGTGTTGGAAGGCCTTCAAATTAAAGAGCTGGAAAGCTTCATCATAATTCAACCCTTCAACCTTAAATTGTTTTTCGACTCCATTGCTTCTAAGCAATTGATTATCTCTGGTTGTAATGAGGATTCTACTCCCCGGACCAAACCAGTTAGTGTTTCGAGCCAATGCTTCTAATTGTTCCGCTCGATCGACATCATCAAGGACGAGTAAAACTCTTTTCTGACAAAGCCGCTGACTAATCAAATTCACTCCATCATCAACATCACCTAATACACCTAAAGTTAATCCGTTTAGGACATCAGAGAGAAGTTTTTTTTGTAGATGCAGCAGTCCATTTTTCTTAGATTCTTCTCTAACATTTCTAATGAAGCTCCATCCATCATATTCTTTTTTTAGGTTGTCGTAAACAGCTCTTGCAATAGTAGTTTTACCTATTCCACCCATTCCCCAGATGCCAATGAAGCGAACATCATTTAACTGTGGGTCTACGAGTGCTTCTATTTCCTCCACACGAGACTCCATTCCAACAAGACCCCTAGCAGCAATTGAGGCTTTTAGATCCAATTTTCTCCATATCTCCTTAACAATTTCTTTAATCATTTCAGATTCATAACTGCCAAAAAAGAACAATGAAAGAAACATTAAAAATAATTGGGAAAGTTTTAAAATTAATTAATTTTTATTAACATTCTCAGTCTACCTTCAATTCCAAGAGCATGTTAGCCTAGGCAAATAAAATAATATTCAAGAACCCATAATAAGATTTGAGAAGGGAAAAAAAAAAGCTATTAATACATTTCATTAGTTTGCTCTGGTAATTTACTATTGGGGAGCTCCAATAAATTCACCAACATCTATAAAAATTTATTTTCACAAACTTTACCTCTATCAACCTCTATTTGAATAAACCTTACTAAATGATCCAAGAATAAATACATATATAAGGACAATCTGCTATTGCGTGCTCGCAACATTCAAAACAATCAAGTTTAATCAATAATAATAAGGGCATTTGTTTTTTCTTATCTAAAATTTTAATAGGTATATCTGAATTAAATTAAAATCTAAATAGATATGAATATAACAATTTGAATTACATATATATTTTTAATTTTACATATGAATTAAAATATTTAAAAATTAATATTTTTATACATATATCCTTATTTATATATATTACTTTTACTTGTAATTTTATCTAAAGTAGTAAAAATATTTATACATTAAAATTTATTATGAATCTAATTTATTTAAATATGTATAATTAAGTAAAAAAGTTAATTTTTTTAACAAAGGATTTGATACATGGAGAAGTTAAGTTAGCATTAAATAATTTCGACAAAATATACATAACTGCAATAGAAAATTAAAAATAAATAATAATTTTCTAAATATAAAATATTAAATTACATACAAATTAATCATAAATAAATTATATAATATCATTTTAAAGAATTACACGTATAATAAATAATTTAGATATTTGTAACTATTTAAAAATGCCTGATGATCCCTGATAATAAATCAAATTCAAACTCCAATGAAAAGACAAACACCTCCTAAGTACACGACCAACTACAACAATCATATACATCAAGAAACGGCTTATGGTAATAGATCTTGCGAATCAATCATTATACATCAAGAAAATAACAAACACAAAAATAGTATTGGAAAAGAAAAAGTGGCTAACCAGTAACTGCTGTTAGATGTGCTCATTGGACGTTAAACACTTTGGAAATAAAATTTTAATACCTGTGCTCTCGCGAATCCCATCCAGCGAGACTGACGACTTTTGTGATAGCTGATCTCCACCTTTCCACCTTGGAATTATTGTTTTCTTCATGTTTATCGAAGGCTTCCTTGAAATTTCCTCTGAGATGTCGTATATCAGATGGATCCACATCGTAAAAAATTGGGTAAACCGTTTGTCTCTTTAGTTCCATGCAGTCAACGATCTTTGCAAGTTCCTCCAAGCACCATGAAGAATAAGCGTAGTTTTTGGAAAGAATTATAACCGAAATCTTTGAATATTCAATCGCTTCCAAGAGTTCGGGAGAAATTTCAGTTCCCCTCTGAAGTCCCTCAACATCCCTGAACGTGTTGATTCCTTTCTGGTTTAAAGCCTGATATAGATGGTCACAAAATCTTTTTCGAGTATCCTCACCTCTAAAACTCAAGAACACGTCGTGTTTGTAGGGATGGTTGGAGGAAGAGACAGATGAAGAGGCCATTGAAAACTCATTCGGAGATTCTGCTTTAGTTAATTGGAGAGTCTTCATCGATCATTAAGTGGATTTTTGAACAACAGTTGTGAAGGCTTAGAGTTGGGTGGATCTAAGTGAACAAAAGGAAAGGAATTGGTACCACTTTATGAGCTTAGCCGCTGCTTTGTTAAGGGAATCGTGGAGTTTAGAAATATCTAGGAAGCTTAGTGAGAACCATACTGCTCTCGCGTTTCGTCATCATAATATTCATAGAAGTTGAGTGGGTCGTTTCTTGGAAACTTTCTCATAGTCATGAAAATCGTACCATAGCTAATAATAACATAAAAATTTAATAATATAAACCTTTTTTAATTGAAATAAATCGATATTAAGTTTTGCTTATGTTATACTAGCTAATAACTAGATATATGAGTGACAAAAAAAAAATAAAAGAGGAGAATAATGAACATAACGTGATAAACAATATTTTAAAATTTTTTTAAAAAGAATTAATTAATAGTTGTAAATTGGGAATTTAACTTGAGCTTTAAAGATAAAAATATTAAATGAATTTGCAACCATTCAACAAGGCATCAAAGCATAAAATGACGACTCATAACCGCGTACACCTTAAAGACAGCTATAATTTTAGATTTTGACTGAACAGTTGCTTTTTCTGCATCTTGGGATGATGAATGCAACCTTATAATGATAAATGAAAATTAGCTAATTCTAAATCTAACTCGTGAACGTAACTACTTGTAAATTACATATTATATATGTTTTATTTATGTTTATCGTACTCATTGTTACTTAATAATAGCATCGTGCCTAGATTTAGGATCCTCACTCTGCGATAAATCCATATAATAACATTACCCACCTAATAAATTTGTTAAAAATGTTTGGTTTACCTTTTATTTTCTACCCATCTACTGAATTTATATGAGTTCAAGTTATATAATAAAAAATCTATATCAAATCATTTTTCGGTCTAAAATTAAATTGAATTTAGGCAATGTAATAATCGGAGGAAGTCCTTTAGGTAAAAGTTTAGTCATTTCATCGGACTGGCAAGTACATGAAATTTCCTATAGGCTTCACTTCATACCAAAAACAAAAATAAAAAATAAAGATAAAGCAACTCTGTCGACGCGTCAAGACTCGGAAAGAAAACTGTAGGCTGCTCAATTTCCACGTAGAGATTCCTTTTTCTGATGCATGCATTTGAGAATTGCATTACTGTATTTTTTTAAACTCAAAATCCCATTTTATATGTTTCACATTTTTAGCATATTTTATATGTTCTTGTAGTAAAAAAGCTAGTCAAGTCACAATCTGAAATGCATCTTTCTTTCTTCGTAATTTACTTCCGGAGAAAAATGCTTTCCCCGCATCTTGGAATGATGAATGAAACCGTTCAATGATAAAAGAAAATCAGCCACTTCTCAATCTAATTCTCGAAAGTAACTACTTATAAATTACATATTAAATTTCTGTTTTGTTTATGTTTATAATACTCATTTTCTTAATAATAATATCATGTTTAGATTTATGATCCTTATCTGTTACACATCCATATAATAATATTACTCACCAAATGAATTTATTAAAAATATTTATTTTATTTTTTATATTTTACTCACCCAATCAATGTATATCAGTTTATATTATACAAACAAAACAAAAAAAAGGATATATCAAATCATTTTTTGGTCCAACATTAAATTGAATTTAGGTCATGTAATAATCGAAGGAAGTCCTAAAATAAAAGTTTAGGATGTATTTATTATTATATTTTAAGTTTTTATTTTTAAAATTTAATAAAAATATATGATTGATTTTAAATTATTTTTAAACTTAAAAATAACATACAATTTATACTAATTTAAATAAACGCATGCACACACACACATACACATATATGTATATATATATATATATATATACACACACACATTAGCCATTTAATCCGACCGACAAGTACATGAAATTTCCAAGTGATCTTTCTTCATACCAAAAAGATAAAGATAAAACACCTGTAGCAACGCGTAAAGACTTGGAAAGATGAAAACGCGTGGAAAAAAAACCTATAGGCTGCTTAATTTCCGCTATCATCAGAACAAGTGGAGTCTCCTTTTTCTGATGCATGCATTTTTTGAATTGCTTTCCTTAAAGAGTTTCTTGCAGTCAAAAAGCTAGTCAAGTCAGATCCACCCGACAAGTACATGAAATTTCCAAGCGATTTCACTTCATACCAAAAAAATAAAGATAAAAGCACCTTCGGCAGCGCGTCAAGACTTGGAAAGACGAAAACACGTGGGAAGAAACCTAACGGCTGCTTAATTTCCGCTATCATCAGAAAAAGTAGAGATTCCTTTTTCCGACGCATGATAGAGAGGACAATTTTTTCCGTATGATCCAAAAATCCGGATAAAAAAAATACAGATTCTACAGAAAGAAAATTCAAGTGCAAAAATTTTCAAAAAAATTAGTCCGAATACGGATGTGATATTACGAATAAACCCCACACTCGTCCCACACCTGTATAACTCATACCATTTATATAAAAAGTGTAATTAAATTTTAATTATTAACTACCAAATCACGTACATCTACAAGCACATCTTTATAACATATTAAATATCTTATTTTATTTTGATTTATTTCAAAAAATTAAAAAAATTAAGAAAAAATATGAGAAAAATCCGAAAAAATCAGGTACAGTATGCACAATCTCAACCAGAAAATACCTGCACACGAAAAAACCCAAAGATTTTATGGGAACCGAAGAAGAATTTTTATGTCCAATGTTAGTGCAAAAACACCAAACCTGCACCCACAACAGCATTTTGCCATTCCTATTTGGGATTTGCGTTACTTCAAAAGTTTCTTGTAGTCAAAAAGCCAGTCTATTCACGTCCCGCAATGCCTCCTCGTTATTTTCTTTACCGTCGCTCGAACTGATTGAATGTCTTCTCATAGGTTTTGCTAAAGATACGTAAACCTTATCTTGATATTTGATCAAATCAATTACTGATTAGATTTTGAAAATCATGATTAATGCCCTTAAGACTAATTCTGAGAATTATTGTAAAGACTAGCTTCCCCTATTACATATTTATACGTTAAGATGTTATGATTTTAAATTACTTGTGATTTAAATTCTTATTTATACATGTTAATCTAAATTTTTAGAATGCACAGAATTAAAGATTGATAACATTATTTTATCATTTTAAATTACTTTCTTGTTTTCACACCACCTTTTCTACTTCCTCGCAAACTTTAAACAAAGTAGTCCGTGACTTACAAAACTTTTACTTAACTCCCGGTCTACACCGTATCCCTTCTTCTTAAATTAATAATTACTTATTTATTAATAAATTGTCTTTATAAAATAATATCTTTTTATAGTTTTAACAGTGTTACTCCATCAAGCTTTAACTGTATATAGTATTAATTGAAAGCAGATTGATTATTAATTAGCTGATACATTCCTCCTTGGCAACACTTTCCTGGAAATAATTATTTGAAACATTCAATGATGTTATTTCTTAGATTTTGTTGCATTGATGGTGGCAAATGAGAAAAAGAGAACGTCATGTCCGATCAGTTGGTCCTGAATGGTAAAAACAGACAAAAGCGAGTATGGAGATCCAATAACTTAACAAAATCAGCAAATAGAAGCTATCCAACTAGTAAACATGCTGGTCCAAAGAAAATACTTGTAAAAAATAATATTCAGCCACATACATTGACACCATGGAAAAGTTCAACTCAAATTGAGATACGTGGAACATACCTTCTCAATGTATATTAGTTGCTTTAAAACTCATCTGTTTCTAGCTCTTGAACAAAACGCATTAAAAAGGATGTTTTATAAAAAGTTTAACCATCAGTACTTGTCACAGCCTTAATAAGAAATAGAACAACATTAACTATAAATAACTAATGACACTAAAAGTTCTATTCAAAACAAGTAAGACGGGTATTCTACAAAAACCAGCTTTTCTTAGCATTAATAACATTAATAAATGAATGCTTTTTGAGCTACTATTTGACCTCTATTTTCAAGTTTGGCATACTCAGTTTTGAAAAGTTTAGTTGAGAATCTGACTTTCCCACCAGTTTATCTAAGGGACATATAAGTTGACCTAGCAATGGGCTTCTCTATATCCACTATATATCACCCATAACTGTATAATTTGCCATATATTGTTAGCTAGAATATCACATTAACTAACTAATGACATGATAGTGAGAAATTTTACTGGGAGCTCTCTTATGGAGCAGAGCAACATACACTTGCTAAATTTTGTAGCCATGATTCTCTTTGTTCTTTTCTCTCCTGTGTAACATATAAAAAATTGAACATTTAGTGAAGAATATCACATTAACTAATTAACTTTTCAAAAGGAAGATGAACTTATGGTTGTTGGCTGACCAAGAAGAAAAATAATACTAGTAGTTGAGCTGAGCTTAACCTGAAGCTACCCTCCCAATAACTCTGATAGAGAGAGAATAACAACTGAACAACATGTGAAAATAAATAATACTTCCAGAAGTTGATGATCAAGAACTGAGAAGGATAAATAAATATCAACTAGATGGCATTAGAAAGGAAATAGCAATCATTACTTACACAAAGGAACCTGGTTGCAAATGCATGCCCTTATGCAAAGATTTTTGAGTAGAAGAAAATAGTTGCAAGCCGAGAATCAAACTGTTTCAAGTACGAGACAGGAAAAAAGATATTAATCTTTAGCATGATTTTAGGATTTTCATGGTGCAGAACAAATAGAATAATAACTATAATAAAAAAACATGATAATTAATTTGGTAAGATTCCTTTTATATTTTGATAGTGCTCTTGAAGATGTAGGGATAATGATAGTGATAATTGGATTGGATAAAGAGAAAGATAGTCTTTTACAACTTTTTTTCAAAATTCTAGATTGAAGCAAAAATTACCTTCTCAAAGAATGTAATCTGAGCGACTGCAAAAAGCACCAAGTAACCATATGACACGGCTTTAACAAATTCACAAGCTCTCATCTCCAACATCATGATACCCTACAAAATCATGTGAGAGAAGCAGCAAAAATTGCAAATAATCAGTTATCAACTGGCAATCACTGGATATTTGCTTCCAGCATAAAGATTAACTTTTGAGCCCAAACACAACATTAACTCAACGATTCTGAGTGTTATTAAAATTTTAACTTAACTATTCTACGTGTTTCAGACTCTATTACATAAACTCATAAAGTCATATGCTACTAGTCAGAATAGCAGGTGGCAGCAGATGAAGACATCTCAGTATCTCATGTTAACTATCAACAAACAAGTCATTACCTCCAAAACCTCAATTACATAAAAAATGATGGAAGGATCTAAAGCATGCAAGGTCCACATATCTGGATTATGACTCCATTGATGCCATCAACAAACATGCAATCAGCCAGAAGTTTGCAAGTAACGAGCCAACATTAAATTGTCCAGACTAAAAACCATGTCAAATGACTGACATAATTGAAATCAAAATTGGGCCAACAATCTAGGATTCAACAACAAACATATATATCTAGATCACTTAGTACTTTAGAGCAGCAGAAGTCGGTAATATTCATTAAAAAGATTACAATCTCTTACCATAACAATCAAACTCACATATTTCAAAGAAAATCTAAGTCGGATGAATCTAAATGAAAAGTATTCTATTGTGTTACTGCAATTCCCAAAATAGCGAAAGTTTGTGAAAATGAAAGCTTCAAGACACGGCAGAGGAGGAGGAACAGAGAAGAACAGAGGCACTAGCGGCCACTTCTACACCTCCATCAGCATCTTTACCATACTGTCAGTCTTGGAACAGTTTTGATTTTGATTTTTCTTAAGATGATGATAGAAAAGATCAAATCAAAGTAAAAAGAACGAATCTAAACTTACAAATAAAAATTAAAAAAAAAACCAATCAAATCATATTAGGTCTCAAACGAATGAATAATTTATTAAATTTTAGAGAAAGTTTAGATTGAGACTTAAGCTAGGATATTACTCTATTGAATAATTTATTAAATTAGAAATATCATACACGTCAGGTGAATTCCAGTCGTAAAGTGATTGGCATGGCGACATCTGAATTTTTTGCGTCTACTGATTAAAACCCATGGCAAAACAATGACGCAAATAAACAAGTTTTTTTTTTGTAGTGGGGATCAATAGTTATAATCCTAATCAGGTAAAATTATCTCTAATCTTTGGCAGACTAAATTCGATTAAACACCTTAAGAAAATTAGGGCGGAACTTCAACCTAACTATGAAATTGACAAGAAGAAATTAGGGCATGAAAGCAAAAAGAAGAGTGAAGAAATTAGGAATGAATGTATACATACCTTTACCGAAATGTGAAGACATTGGGATTGAAAGCGAAACGGATGCTGGGTTTAAACCACTATCACTTAACCGAATCACCATCACTCAAATGAGAGGATTTCTAGGCGTGATCCAATGCTGGGTTTGGGCATGGGCAAAGTTCTAAATGCTGTGCGTGAAGAGATGGTAGTGACGGTGGAATGTGAGCAGTGGTGAGGAGAGCATAGCAGAATGTGAAGCGAAATCGAGAGGATATGATGAGAGGAGAATATTTAGGATTGGGGCATGAGGAGAAGCGAGAGAGGACAAAGACAGAAAACGGTTCACTGCAGTTCCGTAAAAAGAGACTTTCTACTTGGTGACCCCAAAACGGCATAGTTGCGTTGCACTATTTTCAAAAAGAACTCACCAAAACATGGCGTCAGTTTACACATAAAATAACTATTACTTAGGTAAAATATTTATCTTACTATATTTTAAAATATTTATCTTATTATTTTTTATTTATTAATATTTATTTAAATAAATAAATAAAATTACTATAATTTTATATAAATTTAAATTTAAATTAATTTAATCTACTCCTTAAAATTTTTAATACTCAAACATTTTAATAAGTTAAAAAAGTAAAAATTAAATTAAAAAAGAAAAAGGCATTTCTCAAAGTGTACAAAATACGTGTTGCTAATATTGATAAATTTAGCAACATGTATTCCCTGCATGTTACCAGTGGCCGACATAGAAATTTGTTACAGTGAGACATTATAGTATTTTCAAATATTTATAATTTTTATAATAAAAATAAAAAAAAGAAAATTCATTGAAAAATAAAAAAATACACTTAAATAAATGATATAATCAACCTTACTTATTATAATAAATCTTAACACAATAAAATAAAATATAAAATATTAAGATTTACTAGTTAACTTATTCAACAAATACAAAATCATAATCATCCTCTGTTTGTTTTTATATTTTGAAAACGTTGCACAATTACTTCATTATCGAAGTTCTAAGTCGCAAATCTTGTAAAATTAATATTAAAAAAATTTTGTTTTGAACTTTTAGCACTTGTGCTTAAACTTGATACCAATTCAAAAGTAGATTTTCTTTTAAAACATCTCTCAATAACTAATAAAAAATTAATGATCGTATTATTTTCTATTCAAAAAGGCTATAAACAAATTAAATAAAAGCCTCCCAATTAAACCAATAAAGAAGGTGAAGGAATTTTGAAGTTACGAGATCTAAGACTGAATTTAATTAGTTTAATTTAATACTGACTTTTGATTGACATCATGATGAAGGCCAATTATTTAAAAAATTAATAAGAAAATTCCTCATCAAGTTGACTCTTCATTTTTAGTATTAGTATGAAAGTATCCAAATCATTGCTTTTATTTAGTTGATTCTTGTAATGGTTTAGTAAAAAGTCAAACAATATTTCTTTATTTACATTGCAACATCATGCTTCTAAAATTAGCTAACCGTGAAGCATTAAAAATAAATAAATAAACATTAAAAAAATCTACATAAATTTTATTTACTAAATATAACAGTCGAAATTAATTATACTAATAATCATGATACAAATTTGTTTGGAAAGAATGAGAAAATTATTAATTATGTGTCAAGTATAGACTATCTGTAGACAAAAAAAACATTATTATAAAAACATTAAGAAAAAGTGAATAACATTTTATGTATGAAATAAAATAATAAAATATGAAATACAATAGAGTATAAACTTACAAGAAAATGAAAGAATTTGTCTTTTTGTATGCTATATCAACTTTTGTAGAGTGGAAGAGCGGCATGACAAGTTTGGTGAAGTGAGGCGGCTGCTAGACAATGTGAAAAGGAGGAATTTTCGGTGAAAATTAGGTATATATAAGTGGGTATATTTTACTATTAAAACATAAGAGGTATAATAAATGTTGATGCACGATTTCCGGACGGCCGGGACGCGGGTCGGAGCTCGGGTGTTATGTCGGGTCCAATCCTACGATCACAGAAAAACAGTCAGGGGTGCCGGCGGTGACCCTCCGACGCTCAAGTCAGTTTCCGGCACTCCGAGATTTTTTGGGAGAATTTCCTAGAAAGAGAAGCTCTCAAAAGCAAAGGAAATCTAGAGAGAGAATAAATTCAGAAAAGTGTGCATACCTTGAGTAATGACTCGGAGGGTTTATATAGGAGTCGAGATGGGTCATTGTGGGACCCAGATAACAGGCCCATATAATGAGCTTCAGTAATGGGCTTACTGAATTAGAAATAACTAGGTCCAGATAATGGGCTTCAGTAATGGGCTTACTGAATTAGAAATAATTGAGGCCCAATTTTGTTATGGCCATAACAGTAGTCCCCCCAGATCCAAGTCGATTAACGGGTCGACGTAGGGACTATTTAGCTATTCTGGGCTATAAATTAAATGTGTTGAGGGGCCAGCCCAAAAGATGCGATTCATTAAACCCTAAATTGGTGCTCTATATAAGACACAAGTGTTGGGGAGTAGGGTTTACTCAAAAATAGGAGAGAGCACCTTAGAGGCAAGCAGTGCAAGTGATCCCAGCAACCAGGAGTCCTCAGTCTGAGCAGAATTTTCCAACCGCCACAAGTAAGCACCTTTTTTTTTTTTTTTTTGCGTACACACTTTTAGAATGCATGAATTAGGTTTAATTTTTCAATGCAAAAATTCTGTACGGATCATGCCTTGCGTGTGTGTGTACGTGATTTGTGTGAGAATATGAAAACGTTTGCATGTGTTTTCCCTCACGGGTTTGTGTGTGAAAGAAGAAGAAACATGAATGAGTATTCGGGCATGAAGGGAGAAAAGTGAGAATGTATGAGGGAAGGGGTGTATTCGGGCGTGCCGTGAGGGCCTGGGCGCACAGCAGGCTCGCGCGCACTGTAGCCTGTATGCGTGCGCGCTGTGGCGCTGTAAGGAAGGCCAGCTCGCATGGGCAAGCGGCCTGGGCGTGCTGCCTGGGCGCGCTGAGCGGGCTGCTTGGGCACGCTGGGCGTGCTGCCTGGGCGCGCTGCCTGGGCGTGCTGCCTGGCGCGCTGCGAGTGCTGCCTGGGCGCGCTACCTGGGCACGCTGGGCGTGTTGCCTGGGCGTGCTGCGCGCAGGGAGAGGCCAGCTGCGTGCGGGGCGAGCTGCTGGGCGAGGGCCTGGTGTGCGCAGGGGCGAGCGGCGAGGGGCGAGCCTGGTGCGCAGGGGCGAGCGGCGAGGGGCGAACCTGGGCTGCTCGTGTGCGCGCTGGGCGCTGGGCTGCTCGCGTGCGTGCTGGGCGCTGGGCGGTGGCGAGCTCCCAGAGATGGGGCTGCGCTGCATGCAACATGCAGCGTTTATACGTCCAAGGACGTCTTGGAGGAAATTCAAATATGTGCGGGGGCGTGCCAGCAATTTTTGAAATTTGATTTTATAACTTTGGGGGTGTTGCTGAAAAGTTTCAAAACTTTTATTTAAAATCACGGGGGTATTTCTGCAAAATTTTAAACTTTTATTTAATTTGCGGGGGTGTTTCTGCGAATTTTCAAACCTTTATTTTTCTTCGCGGGGGTGTTTTCGCTAATTTTCAAACCTTTATTTTTTCTCGCGGGGGTGTTTCCGCTAATTTTCAAACCTTTATTTTTTCTCTGCGAGGGTGTTTCTGCGAATTTTCAAACTTTTATTTTTTCTCCGCAGGGGTGTTTCCACGAATTTTCAAACTTTAATAATTTTTCCTCCGCAGGGGTGTTTCCGCGGATTTTCAAACCTTAATAATTTTTCCTCTGGGGGGTGTTTCCGCGGATTTTCAAACTTTAATAATTTTTCCTCCGCGGAGGTGTTTCCGAGGATTTTTAAACCTTAATAATTTTTCCTCCGCGGAGGTGTTTCCGCGGATTTTCAAACTTTAATAATTTTTCCTCCGCGGAGGTGTTTCCGCGGATTTTCAAACCTTAATAATTTTTCCTCCGCGGGGGTGTTTCCGCGTATTTTCAAACCTTAATAATTTTTCCTCTGCGGGGGTGTTTCCGCAGGCTTTCCAATACAATCCCCCCAGCATTTTTTTTTTGTTTTTTTTTCTTCCCTCAGTAGACTTGGTTTGATGACTAACGACCCCTCTTTGACTGTGCAGATGGCTAGAGTGAAAACCACTGTGAAAGTGCTACGGGGGGAATTGAGTCATCAAACCCAGTCTTCTAGGGACAAGGATCCGGCGACCAACCGTAAAGAAGTTAACGAGTTTTATCAAAACTTCTTCGGTCCGGATCGGGAGCTGAGACAGAATTCTGTCAACCATAAGGTAGTAGATACTGAAGGGGATAGCGACTGGTCGTCCTTTGCTACCTCGGATAGCGAACCAGAGGTTGAAAAGTGGTGGGAGGCCGACCATATTGATAACCAACTCCTGGACGATCGATTAAAGATATATAGAGCCCATTTCCTTATTCCGGCTTCAGTCATCCTATTTCTTCCAAGGAAGGGTGATCGGTGGAGTAGACCACCACGATGTGTCATTGGTTTAAGCCTTGAGCTATTGAGAGCTGGTCTCCGGGTGCCTTTTGATAACTATGTTCGTCGTATGCTTGATGCCATGGGCATTGCCCCTACCCAACTGTCGGCCAATGGGTGGAGGCTTCTGATAGCTTTCCAAAGTTTATTCAGAAGCGCAGGCCTTGATGACCCTACCACCAATCATGTTAAGTACATTTTTGCTATTCACCCATCGAATGGAGAGAAAACGGGTTACTAATATATATCCCAGCGAGGGAAGACGGATGACCCCAACCGCCTTTTTGGCATTCCCTCCCATGTGAAAGAATGGAAGTATAAGCAATTCTGGTGTGGTGGCGGTTGGAAGTATCAAGAAGGTGCTCGTCCAAAGGGGGAGAAGTTGAGGATCAGGAGGCGTTTTGGTTTTTGTGGTACCTTATTATAATGACCCCCTATCCGCCTTTGTTATGAAAACTCTTGATCAACTGACATTCTTTTCTGTTTTTATTGCAGCTCCTTGGACCAAACATCCGCTGTTATCTCAGAAAGAGAGAGACGACTTGCAAGTGGTACTCAAGCTACCTGTGGACTCGAAGAACGTGCATAACCTCACTGATCGGGAGCAATTGGTCCGTCTTGGCTTATCACCTCTGATTCCTCCGGAAGGTAAGCTTGATCATTACTTTCCGACTTTACTTCATCCAACATGTGCTTGTTGTCTTACCAGTTTTATTTTCGCGCAGGACTATTTCCTTTACATCCTACCAAGAAGCAATTTGCTCAACTCGTAGTCAAGATGCCACTTAAGCCCTTCACTCATGACAGGCCCGGTTCTTCCCAGAAGAAATGGAGCGGAAGTCCTCCAACTCTTGGTCCCCCGAAGAGGAGAGCTAGTGGCTATAAGGAGATTCCCGTACGGAAGCCGGTTCCTGATAGGTCTGCCTCCGTTCAGCCTGGGGATGAAGTGGCAGCCTCTCAGCCTATTGGGAGCAGGTTACCCTCAGCCTCTCAGCTACCCAAACGTTTTACCTTTGACAGTACGGGCTTTCAGAGTGGCTCAACATGTGGAGACTACCTTCGGGAATTGTCTCAAAATGCTGCACGCCTCATGCCTACCAATGTCTTTCCGGAAAATGTGAAACTCACATACTTTGATGCGATCGCCGTCGGGATGGGCCTCATCCTTCAGGTCAGGTTTTACTGAGACCCTTTCTTCCTTCTTTATACTTTTGAAAGTCATGCCTTAACTCCTTCCCTCTCTTTGCCTTTTTCTATAGGCGACAGGACCCTTGGCTCAGGGAGAGTCTACCAATACCAACCTCCTCAAGGAGGTTAACCATCTCACTTCTGAGGTTGACGACTCGAAGGTGAAACACCTAGTCTGCCTCGACAACTTAACCGAAACGGAGAGAAAAATGGCAGAGATGAAGGAATAGATGGGCAGAATGAAGGCAGACTTGTCCGAAGCCAAGAAAGAGGCGGCTATCCAACATAAGAGGGCCAATGATCTTGGCCGAGAGCTTCGAGAGAGAGCTGCTACTGAGCAAAGTATGATTGGCAAAGCAGTCACTCGCTTCCGTAGGGGTTGTATCTACCAGCAGGCTATGGAACGCTCCTATATTGAGGGAGTCAATGGGGTGCGTAGATGGTTCCATGACCGCCACCCAGAGATTGATCAATCACCCATAGCTGAGGAGTTAAACTTGGTGGAAGAGTCTATCCCGACAGTGAAGTCTGATCCTGAGTAATTTCATCGCCTCATCCTTAAAGATGAGGACTATGAGTCGACATTGGACACAGTAGCCTGGGAGGCCAAGCAAGGTGACTCTACCTCATCGTCTTCAGACGAAGAAGGAGGTGATGAGGCCACTTCTTAGAGATTGTTGGAATTCTTCCAACTAGGTAGATGCTCATTCATAGGGAATAATCATATCAAAGCTGCTCTCTAGGCCTTGACTTTACCTTTTACTGTCTTTACTTTCAGTTTAATGTACTAGGTGAGGATGTGTGGCACCCCTCAACCAAATAAGAACACTAAAAAATTTTTTCTTTCTGGTGTTGTATTCTTTTACTCATACATATGCTTTAAGGATGTGCAATCACGAAATTCTGAATAAACTGAATACTTCATTGATAATCTCTTTATTGGTCTCCCCATGGGAGTTGTTATACATGCATAAGCTCTTGGAAGCAGTTACTGCACATATAGAGAGATTACGGGTAGTACTTTCTTCAAGTGTTCAATATTCCATGGATGACGGAGCGACCTCCCATCCATGGTGACCAGTCTGTAGGTGCCTGATCGAATGACTGCCTTGACTTGGTATGAACCTTCCTAGTTGGGCCCCAATGCTCCATCAGTGGGATCTCGGGTACTTCGGAGTACTTGCCCACTTAGCTTATGCCTACGGAAGGTTCTCTTCGAATTATCATCAGCTTATGTGCCTTCTCTTTAAAGGCCATGTTGTAGCACTCTCGAGAGGCTCGCTGTTCACCTCTAACTTCTCCTATACCAGCGGGTGTTGGAAATTTCAAGACATGATGATAGACACCCATCACGGCCTTAAAGTCGTAAAGTGATGGCCGTCCAAGAATGGCGTTTAAACACCCGGGTGATCTACTACAAGAAAGTTCACCATCTTGGTTGTTTGCAGGGAACCTTCTCCCAAGGTCACCGGTAACGAAATTACCCCCTCGGGAATAACTTTTCCTCCAGTGAATCCTATTAGGGAAGTTTGGATGCCTCTCATATCTTTACGGTTAAGGCCCAACCGATCAAATGCATCAAATGTCATTATGTCAGCCGAGCTTCCGTTGTCAATCAACACTCTTCGTAGCCTCTTATTGGCCACTATCAATGTGAGGACCAAGGCATCACAATGAGGATGGTGGATACCCTGCGCATCTTGCGATGAAAAAGAGATAACATCGCGATCCCCACCATTGGTGGAGGAGGTTGTCAGGTTGACTTTGTGGTGAGAGGGGTTGTATCTTGCTTGCCTAGCCAGGTGCCTTCGGGCTTGGGAGCTTGAACCAGCCATTACTCCCCCAAAAATTGTGGCTACTTCTTCTAACGGTTCCTTCCCCTTGTCATTCTTGTTGGATGGTTTAGGAGGCCGATAAATGTATTCCTGCAGCTGGCCATCCTTGATAAGACTCTCGATTTGTCTCCTCAGTTCAAAACAATCCGCAGTATTATGACCATGAGCCTGGTGGAAATGACAAAACTTTCTTTTGTCTCTTGTTTTTGGATTCAACCGTAAGGGGGCAGGTTCTTTCAGCAGACCTTTATCTTTGATTTCTTTCAGAATATCCTGCTGTGGCATAGTAAGCAACGTGAATGTGCGGTGCTCCTCCTGAAGTCGATCATGATGTTCTTGGCGGGGTCGGGTGGATGACCCTTGTAACAGGAAGCGATCATTTCTGACTGTGTCTCGCGCAGAGCGTCGATCCGGAACTGATCTATGATTTCTATCATGAGGTTCTCCTTTATGATTATCATACGGTCTCTTATCTGTATGTGAGGAATTAGGTACCACCGGAGTTTGCCCAGGGTAATTTGCTTGAAAAATTTTCTCTGCATCAGCATGACTAGAGACCCTTGTTAATGCTTCTTGATACGTACGTGGGAGGTTAACGGAGAATTCCCATGCTAGAGGGAGCTCCCCCCTGATTCCTTGAACCAGGCCTTGCATGGCGTAACCATCATGAAATAGATCCACTCGTGCAACCTCCCGCTGGTATCTATTTAAGAACGCACGGAGGGATTCATTACGACCCTGCTTGATTGAAAGAAGGCTCTACGCTGGTCGACTCCTTGTTTTCATATTGTTAAACTGTGTGAGGAAACTACGGGCAAGCTCATCAAAGCTGGAGATGGATGCAGCTGGTAGCCTTCTATACCATTGCTTAGCTGATCCTCCAAGGGTAAGAGAAAAGGTTCTGCACATGATTCCCCCTGAGACCCCTTGTATCTCCATATGAGAAATAAAAGAGTCTAAATGCTCTCGGGGGTCCGTTGTCCCTTGGTAAAGCTCGAGTTGTGGCATCCGGAATCCGTATGGGTATCTTTCCCTTAGAATATCTTCAGCAAAGGGTGATTCCCATTGTGGACGACCATCTTCCTCTTCTCCTGAACGCTTAATCAGCCTTTCCAGTTTATGGATTTTTTCATCCATTTCCCGCTTGAACTCCGCATAATGATTGTCTGATGTCCCCTCCTCCGAGACATCCGTTGGGGCATCATCTGGGCGATGATTCTTAACTCTAAGTGGTGAGCTGGGGCGATTTCTTTTGGACTGATAATTACGCCCTGGAGCGTAAGGTCCATGGTAAGAATAGGCGGGCTGATCAACATTACTTCCCCTTGGTATCTGCTCAACACTTGTATGGCGCTTCTTGTTCAGAGAGTGTCGAAGGTCTACTGCTGCTAACTGTTGTTCAGATACGATATGCGAGAGAGAGGGAATCTGTGGGCGACCGTCCCCTCCTTGAACAATAGGATGGGGAAGATTTGGTTGAATGACCTGATGGCGAGGCAATCCAGTAGTCTAGACGACTAAATCAGGACGTCCACCAATATCCGTCTAGACATTTGGTACTACCATGGCACTCATTGGGTTATTCCCAGCAGTGTTGGGAGCCTGCTGAGCACTTTGTCCAAATGCTTGGTTGAATACAGTCACCATACGACTCATCTGTTCATTGAAATTCCGCATGGTATGTTCCATGGTAGTTAACCGATTCGTCTTGCCCTTCTTCGGTCTTCTAAGTGAAAGCCGAGGTTGTCTGAGGTTAGGCCCCACCCCAGAGGATATAACTAATGCTCTCCCCGTATCAACTACCCTTCGGCGTTGGGGAGGTGCTTCAATCTCAATTTCTTCGTCAACCTCTAGGGAGGTTGAATGTTGGGATTCGTGACTCATGATGTGTTTGAATACGTTTGGATGGGAGCAACAACTAAAGAGGCTTGAATTGTCGTTCCCACAGACGGCGCCAACTATTGATGCACGATTTCTGGACGGCCGGGACGCGGGTCGAAGCTCGGGTGTTACGTCGGGTCCAATCCTGCGATCACAGAAAAACAGTCAGGGGTGCCGGCGGTGACCCTCTGACGCTCAAGTCAGTTTCCGGCACTCCGGGATTTTCTGGGAGAATTTCCTAGAGAGAGAAGCTCTCAAAAGCAAAGGAAATCTAGAGAGAGAATAAATTCAGAAAAGTGTGCATACCTTGAGTAATGACTCGGAGGGTTTATATAGGAGTCGAGATGGGTCATTGTGGGACCCAGATAACAGGCCCATATAATGGGCTTTAGTAATGGGCTTACTGAATTAGAAATAACTAGGCCCAGATAATGGGCTTCAATAATGGGCTTACTGAATTAGAAATAATTGAGGCCCAATTTTGTTATGGCCATAACAATAAAAATTAATTTTTTAAGGGGGGCCCGTGCCCCCTTTGGTCCCATGTAGGTCCGCCTATGCATGTTACAAATTTAATTTTTTGTAACACACCTTATATGCACATTATTAAAAATCAACTACATCAATTTTTTATAACACATAATAAATATACATTGCGAAAAACATCATTAAGCAACATAAATTTCTGTACGATATGAAAAACTTGCTGTCATATCCTATCTTTCTTGTAGTGTGTGTCTAATGTTTTGACTTTCATAGCCTACTAATTCACAGCTTTTCTAAATCAAATCTTCCTTTAGAATATACACTAGCTCTTTTAGTTGTTTCCGTTTTAATCCTAAACAAAACATATATTTTATTAGACAATTAATTAAGAGAAGAACAAGTTACAGCAATGGATGGAGATTTAGGGAAAAAAAAAATTTAGTAAAGAAGCTTTTGATGAGTTCATCGGTGAAGAGTATCGATTTTCTCCTACAGCTAATGTTAGAGATAAAGGGAGCTAGAGCAAAAGATAGACTGTATTACAAGGACGGAGCCAATTAAGGCCCAAGAGGGGTAGTTGTCTCTTCTCAACTTTTCAAAATTTCTAAATCCTCCATATATATTTTATAAAATAACTACAGTACCCTCGCTGTTTATAATATTATAAAGTTATATTTTCTTCTTTGAGCCTATTAAAATCTAATATATGTTAAACAAAACCCATCATTATGTTTCGATCTTTAACCAATTAAATGATTCTTAAAACTAATTAAAGTCTGTAACTTAACTCTTAAAAAATTAAAAGAAAAAACTTCCTCCGATAACCCTTTGTTTTTAAATCTAAAGTCTAAGTAACTATGTTCAATAATTCTTTTATGATTGAATATTGTTGACTATCAACAACTTTTGACAACTCTTTTATTTCTTATTATTGTTGAATTACATCCCCTAATCATTTATAAGAGTATGTGTAAACATATATAGGTGTGTATTTTTCTAATTATGAACTAATAATTCATAATATATGTAAGAAATTATATACAAAAAAATAAGGTTATAAATCTTTTCCTTTCTCTCTCTCCATATATATATATATATTATAATTTAAATTTTTGAATTAAGTTTTTAATATAAATTTGGGACTAACTCCTCGATCATTATTAATGTGATGGTTGTGAGATCAATAGAGTTAAAAAGGTAATCATTTTTACTTATAACAATCAATAATTTCACAATTATTAGTTTGGAGTGAATAGATTTATGCAAAATTATATAGATATATATTACGTATATGTATGTTTGGCAAATAGAGAGATGATAAGTGCATGACTAAAAGAGTGATAGTTCTACCAGTAATGCTAAGCTGGAAAGACTATTCTCAGCTCTGTTAGCTCATAAGCTAAAATATCTTGTATAATCTCATTATGGTTGTTGCTAAGCTTAAAAAAATCACCTTCAACTCTGTTAGCTCATAAGCTAAAATGTCTTGTACAATCTCGTAATGATTGTTGCGTAAACAATTATAGAATCAATATTCTTCCGTAACAATAACCATTACTTTTCAAATCTCAAGTCTAAATATAATTGGATATTTGTTTTCAAATTTCATGTCCAAATAACCATATTTAGTATCCCTCTTTTTGTCTCCAATTAAGATCAAACATTTAGGTAAAACAAATTAATATTCAGGAATAAGATTATGTAAAAAATTCTTGATAAGTGTCTATTTATGCATTACTTTCATATCAATTCGTCTATGTTTCTTTGCTATATTCCTTGATATTTTTATTTTTTTGTGTGATTTTTGATGTTTGTAGGAGTTTTGGAGGAACTTGCATCAAAATGAAGTAAAACCCTTCATTTTCACCTCTGCTAGTCAACCATATTCTCGGATTTAATTATATTGATATACAATAAACTGGATGACATGTTATATACCGTTGAAAAGCTCTCGAAGTCTATTTTCTAGAGAAATTTACGGTTCATAAATCCATTCAGTGTACCGAAAGTTATAATCAAAATAGTGTGAGAAGTGTATAAATGTAATTCCACAAATCATTGTAGCATGTATAATACGGGGCAGTGTAGCTGATTACTGTAGTAGAGTATAAAAACATATTTTAGGGTTTTATTTTCATAACTTGAAGAGGGAAAAACGTGGTGAAGGCTGCTGCTCTGGAATTCTCTCATCTCTTGGAGCTCTTGAAGGAGAAAAAAGGCTTGGAGAGGAAGAATTACAATCCTAAGGATATTTTCAAAGGATTTGCTAAGTTTTTCTTTTCCCCTTTCATTTTCTGGAAAGTTTGTATGTTGTATTGTATTTACCACGTTTTTGAACATGTGTAACTGAATCTGATTTGGTTAAGGTGATTTCAAAGCCCTTGATATGGTTTTTGTGAGTTAATTGTGTAAGAAGTTGTTATCCAATTCTCCAATTGAAGTTGCTTGCATTTTTCCATATCTAATACTTATGATTGCTTGCTGATTGTATTTGGGGTGACCAACTGAATATAATTTGGTTGTTATCTATTGCTAGATTAGAATCTTGATCCGTAATTGTCTTAAATTTCCAATCATTAGTAGCAAAATTGTGATCAGAGATTGCAATTCGAAAATACAACCTAGGTTAAATAATCCGAACTTGTGTGATTATTGCTTAGATCAACCTATCTTTCTTATCGTAATGCTTCCATTGAATTAAACTCAGAGAGCTTATTCTAGATTGCTTAATGGATAGAGATTAAATAAAGAGCTTGTTTTATTTAACAACAAAGTAAGGAAAGATTGGGGTAACAGAGCTTGTTGTTATCTACGGTTGATAACTTCAATGCTGTAATTGGATGACAATTTTATGTTAATTCACAAATTCATATTTTGTGATAGAGAATAAACCCTTAACCAGGTTTCTCTCATTGATTTTTCATTCAAATTAACTTTCTGTTTTGTTATTCTTTATTTGCATTCTTATTTCATTTAGTTAATCATTCAACAAAACCCCCCCTGTTTAGTTTATTGTTGCTGGAAAATAAAAAATTCAATTAGAATCAATCCTCGTGGGAACGATATCTTACTTATCACTTTATTACTTGTGCGACTAGTATACTTGCTAGTTTCGAATGCATCAAGTTTTTAGCGCCATTGCCGAGGATTGATTTTCTAATCCATTTGTTATTCTGTTTGCACCATTGATTCCTGATTTTTATTTTTTCTGTTTGTTTGTGTTTAGGCTTTTATGTCCGAGGGTGAAGCGGACCAACGACTTAAGCGAATTAAGGAGTTTCTCGAATCCTCGAATTTAAGACTAAATTGGACAATTTTAACTCCACCACCAGAATTTGACCTTGCATGACATACTTCCCTTCCATCCTCCTGCAGTTCAATCAATTCTAAATTGGAAGCAATAGCGGTGGAACACAATCAGACTCTTAAGGAGTTAGCGGCTCCAATTATTGATCAACAACCGCTATGCATAAACACCAATCTTGAGGTAGATTTTGAACTGAAATCTGGACTAATTCATCTCTTGCCTACATTTCATGGTCTTGTAGGAGAGGATCCTAACAAACACCTCAAAGAATTTCATGTGGTATGATGAAGTATGAAGCCAGCTGGCATTTCTGAGGAGCAAATAAAATTGAGAGCCTTCCCATTCTCATTAGCAGATTCGGCAAAAGATTGGCTATACTATCTACCACCGGGTACCATCACCACATGGAATGAGATCAGTAAACTCTTTTTGGAGAAATACTTTCCTACCTCAAAAGCTACGAACATCAGAAAAGACATTAGTGGCATTCAATAATACAATGGAGAATCACTTCATGAATATTGGGAGAGATTTAAAAGGTTATGTGCTAGCTGTACAAACCACCAAATTAGTGATGGACTCCTTATTCAATATTTCTATGAGGGTCTCTTACCAATGGAAAGGAGCATGATTGATGCTGCTAGTGGTGGAGCACTAGTTAATAAAACACCAGAAGTTGTAAGACATTTGATTAGCGACATGGCAGCGAACTCCCAACAATTCAGTAGCCGATTTGAGCCACCACTACCAAAGAAAGTGAATGAGGTAAGTACTTCAAACATTGAACAACAACTTTCTGAGCTTACCTCTATTGTGAAACAATTGGCAGTAGGAAAAATGCAACAATCTTATGCATGTGGGGTATGTTCTTCCACGGGGCATCAAACTGATATGTGTCCAACTTTGCAAGAAGGAGAATTAGAACAAGCCAATGCCATGGGTGGATTTCTAGGACAACCAAGGCAAATGTATGACCCTTTCTCTAATACTTACAATGCTAGGTGGAGAGATCACCCCAATTTTAGTTATAGGAATGGTCAACCAATCGCTCCAGATGCCATACCGAATCGGCCACCAGGTTTCTATCAACCAAGAGTGCAGCAACCATTTCAAACTCAACCACCACGAGCACCACAACCAGCACCACAACTAGCACCACAACCAACTCCACAAAATTCAAGTATGTTTCTCCAGGATATTGTTAAAGCACTTGCCATTAACACGATCCAATTTCAGCAGGAAACTAGGGCAAGTATCCAAAACCTAGAAAATCAAATGGGACAATTGGCCACCAACATGAGCAAATTTGAGAGTCAGAGCTCAGGAAAATTACCTTCCCAGCCAGTGATCAATCCAAGAGAGAATGCTAGTGCTGTAACTTTGAGAAGTGGAAAGCAATTATAGATCCCACCAAAAAAATCACAATCTAATGAAGGGGACGAAACCACTTCCACCATGAACAAAACATTGACTTTTCAGGTAAATTCTAAAACTCCCATTCCTTCATATGTTACTCCTCCACCTTTTCCTAGCAGATTTGCAAAATCAAAGAAGGAGGAGCAAGAACAAGAAATCCTGGAAACTTTTTGCAAGATCGAGGTAAATATACCACTTCTGGATGCTATCAAGCAAGTGCCTCGTTATACAAAATTTCTCAAAGAATTATGCACCAATAAGAGGAAGTTGAAAGGAAATGAGAAAGTAAGTGTGGGAGAAAATGTTTCAGCTGTATTGCAAAGAAAAATTCCTCCAAAGTGTAAAGATCCAAGTACATTTACCATTCTATGCACCATTGGTAATACCAAGTTTGAAAGAGCTATGTTAGATTTAGGAGCATCTATTAATGTCATGACATATTCTATTTATGCTTCTTTGAATCTTGGACCTTTTGCGAAAACTGGTATTACCATTCAGTTTGCTGATCATTTTAATGCATATCCCAAAAGAGTTGTGGAAGATGTGCTTGTGCAGGTGACTCAATTGGTTTTTCCAGCAGACTTCTATGTTCTGGAAATGGAGGATGAGACATCTCCCAATCCAACACCGATTCTTTTAGGGAGGCCATTCTTGAAAACTGCCCGAACCAAGATTGATGTTCATGACGGCACTTTCACCATGGAGTTTGATGGTGAGGTGATTCGTTTCAATATTTTTGAGGCAATGAGGTACCCTAGTGACTTGCATTCTGTTTTTGCAGTTGATGTTATTGATTCTTTGACACAACAATGTGTTGAGTTAACCGCAAAGATGGATTGGATGTGGCTATTAGTGAGCACATAGGGACAGAAAATTTCAAGGAACCAAAGAGGTTGATACAATTATCCAAAGAAATGGAGGAAGTTGTGGCATGCTTAGATGAGATCATAGCAATGACCACAAATAGGTATGATGTTTTATACATTCAATTTCCTTTATCTAATGAGAAAATTCTTCCTTCTGTGATGAAAGCCCCTACCTTAGAGCGTAAGCCTCTTCCAGATCATTTGAAGCATGGATTTTTGGGTGAGAATGATTATTTGCTAGTTATAATAGAAATGGGCCTTGCACCACTACAAGAAGAGAAACTCGTCCAAGTACTTAGAGATCACAAAATAGCTATTGGGTGGACGATTGCTAACATCCAAGGCCCAGCCATATGGATGCACCAATTCTTGTTGGAAAAAGGATCCAAGCCCATTAGAGAAGCACAGCGGAGATTGGATCCTCCCATGATGGAACCAATGTTGGGCTGAGGACGTTAAACCAAGCGCTTATTGGGAGGCAACCCAATGTTTTTGAAAAATAAATAAAAAAAGAAAAGAAAAATAAAATAAGGTAATAATGATCGATTTTTGTGTCTTGAGGAGATTCCTTTCGTAGGCCATCAAATTGATCAGGTTTTATCTCTCTTTGCCATCTGTCTTATTTGTTTTTATATTTTTTTACTTGTTTTTTACTTTTGTTTGCTATTGTGTTGTTATCACTTCTATGTGTCTTTAGTTTCATTTCTGCTCTTTTCTTTTCCTTCCTTTTGTTTAATTTGATTATTTCGTACTTCGAATTCATTTGTGCAACAGCTTGAGGAAACATCTAAACGGGAGTTGAAGCCATTGCTCGAAGGTTTGAAACATGCATATCTTGGAGAAAAACAGACTCCATTGCACTATCGGTAATATCTCTCCTTTTCTCCTCTTTAATGAATGCCGATATCTTTCTATCGAACCTTCATAAATATTTCCCTTCACTTCCTCAAAATGCTGTGTTTAAAATTTATAAAGTACGAATGACTAGACTTTGGGCGTTGATGCTCCTAAATGTGCCTGCGGATATCTGATGGCTTATCGAAGCCAAGGTGAGATTGTCCGGTGAGCCGGACATTAATCTCGCAAAATACATGCCTGGTCTAGGAAAGAGCTACTACGCCAAGAGGCGAAGAGCGAAAAGGTTACAAGTATGTTATAAATGTGCTAGATGGAATTGTAACCAGACTTGTCGTTCATTAGGTTTTGTGTCCAGAAATAGAGAAGATAAACTGTCATTTATTAAGAATGGTTTGAGTAATGAGTCACTGGATAATGTTTTATTAACTCTTGAGTCACATTCTTGTGGACTTATTCAGCGTGAATTGCTTAATCTATGGACACAATTTCGTGATGAATAGTAGTGTTATAGTCTAAGGAATCTGACTAGAAACGACCCTGTTTGCCAGTTTATAAGAAAACTAGATGGGAAGCAAATCCCTGACTCATAGAAGGCGTTTCAGCCGTTATTGGACGTAAAACCAGAGGAAGATGTGAGCCACAATCACAACTACTTGTATATTTGAATGTGTGTTGTTATTGTCGAATTATTTTTTTCTTGTTTCGTTTGATCCGATTATCAATGTTGTTTTTGTGTTGTTATTGTTTGTTTTAATTTTAAGTTTTCTTTTTGACAAACCATATGACTACCCCATGTCATAAGCACACGTGGAGACAAGTGTGGAGGTTTCGTCAACCTCCGCCGAAAGTATATCTCCATTTTTTGTCATGCACACGTAGGCGATAAGTGTTGAGTTTTTGTTAAACTCCACCGAAAGTGTATCTCTATTTTTCATGCTTCACGTGGGAGACAAGTGTGGAGGTTTTGTCAAACCCCACCGAAAGCATATCTATTTTTTTCAAATCTCGGGGCGATAAATTTGCATCGAGCAACCTCCACCGAAATTATGTCCCCATGTGTCAAATCTGAGAGTTTTACATGTGTATATATCCATTCTCTATATTTTCAAATTTCATTTTATAACCTGTCTTGCCCTTGAAAAGCATAACACCTAACGTGCATCATTGTCATACACAACTTTAGAGCACTTGTAGAAATGGAGAAGACACCAATTCGACGATTCCGAAATATATGCGTATTTTGTGGATCCCAATTTGGTAAAGATGGAGAGTTTACAACAGCAGCTCTTGATCTTGGTAGGGTATTAGCAGAGAGGGGTATTCATTTGGTTTATGGAGGGGGTAGTATTGGGTTAATAGGGTGTGTGTCAAAAGCTGCAACCTTAGGAGGGAGTCAAGTTCTCGGCATTATCCCTGAACCATTAGCTGTATGAGATATCGTAGGCAACACAATCGGGGAAGAGTTACAGGTCTCTAGCATGCATGAGCGTATTACACATATGATTGTTAAATCTGATGCATTTATAGCTTTACCCGGTGGTTATGGTGCATTAGAGGAGATATTTCAAATCACCTCTTGGGCACAACTAAACATCCATCGAAAACCCATTGGTTTGTTAAATGTCAATAAATTTTTTGAGAGTTTGTTGTCTTTTCTTGATCAAGCCGTAGAACAAAACTTCATCTCACAGTCGGCAAGGCAAATCTTGGTTACAGCTTTAACTCCAGAGGAGTTGATTGACAAACTACAAAAATTCATCTATCCGCCTGATCTAGCTCAAATCGATTAGTTTGCGGAAGGCAATAAAAGACGTAAACTGGATTTGACGCTCCAACTGTAATCTTTATCTACTGGTTTGTTTCACTTTTGTTTGCTTTCTTTTTATTGTGTTTATTTGAGATTTTTCATGTCATTTCTTGTGAGATTTTTCAGGTTGTTTCTTTCGTCCCAGGTAATATTTTTTAATCTTGGCTTTTAGAGTGGTGGCTTAAAAAGTTTAAGTCCTCTTGAAACGCATTCTGGATCTCTTTAATCTATAATGGCTGAATAAGGAGGCTAACTTCTAAACTTTTTAGACCCATTCTAACTAACTTGTTTTTGTTTGCTGACTTGTTGGACTTTCTTATTTTATGAGTAAGTTTAGTTTGATGTTTTGTCTTTATCAGTTTCGATTCAAAAAAAAAAAAATTGTGGAAAAAACTTGAGAATGGCAGAATATGAGATTTCTTTAACCCTTGAAACACATTCTCTCTAAATAAATATGTAGTTTGTTTATTTCATGTTGTTTGAAGTGTCTTGTTTCTTGTTTTGTTTTTTCATAATAAAGGTATATAGGCTGGAAACCTTAAGTCTGCGGGCTACTGGTCCTAAGGATTGTTGAAATATACAATCTTGACTCAGGTGTAACAACGCCAGTACCTCTTTTCTTGCATTTTGTGGGTCAATGATAAGATAATGATTGAATTAAGAATAACTCTTGGAAAATGATAAATGATGCATCGATCTGTGTGCTTGAAATATTTATTAGTTTTCGCTTTGCCTTTGATTCCTTGCACAAAATTGAGCACCGAGCCATTATCACTGAGTTATTTGTTTACTTAGAGAAAGTTTCTGTAATTTAAGTGTTTCTCCAGATTTCAATGAATTCTAGAACTTGTTTGATGGTCACTCGAGGCGAAATCCTAGACTGTGCAACATTAGGGAAATGATTTAGGCCATCTTTGGACCATTTGAGCCTTAATAGCCAACATTGATTGAAATTGATCCCTAGTTACCCCTTTGAGCCTCTGTAAGCCTTTTTCTTTGTTAACTACTAAAAGATTTCCTAACCTCAAATGAATTTGTTCCAAACAGTTTGTCCCTTATCTATGAGCATGTAGATCATTCACGATTAAATTTTGAGCTATATTCTGGTTTTGGGGAGTTAGCGGAGGTTGGGATGTGTCATGAGCAATGCAAGTGAGTTCTATTGTGTTTGTTTAAAAAAAGAAAAAAAAAGAACAAAATCTATACTTACTTTCCATTTGTTTACACATTGAGGATAATGTGTTGTTTAAGTGTGGGGGAGGGGAAGTGTTGTTAAAAAAAAAAAAGAAAAAAAAGAAAAAAAGAGAAGAAAAAAAAAGAAAATGAGATCTATACCCTTAAGCGTTCTTAAGAAGAATGAAACAATAAAGTATGGGGGTATAGTTTCTTTTGTTTTATACAAAAAAAAAAAAGATTGAATGTTCTAAATAAGTTTAGGGGAGTAACATGGTGAATTGAAATAAGTTGTGTTATAGGGTTAAGCTCCATATAGACTTGAATGATTTATGTGTTTGTGGGTATTTTGAGCAAAATTATTATCCTTTATCATACCTTCACCCCAGCCAAACGTTACAAGCTTAATAAAGTCCTACTTGATCCTTGGTGTTGTGCATGTCTACATTAGTGGAGAGTGACTTGAAAAGCAGACCTATGAAGTTCATTTATACACATATCTTTACTATTAAATATGATTCATTTTTATGCATAAACTCATCCGGGTTACAAGTGATTAGGTGAGAATAGCTCTACACACACACACTGGAGGAATTGAAGTAGAGCGAAACTAATCTTTGTAATGAGATTCTTGATCAAATGCATTATTTTGAAGTTTTCCTTGGGTTATAATTAAGTACAATCTTTGAGGCCTATTTGCAAGTTAAAACGTTTGTGTGTTTTAATTTTTTCTTTGATTCCGTTTAGATTTAGTTTTGCTTTCATATCGTTATTATTGCTCAAGGACTGGCAAAGTCTAAGTGTGGGAGAATTTGATAGGTGTCTATTTATGCATTACTTTCATATCAATTCGTCTATGTTTCTTTGTTATATTTCTTGGTATTTTTATATTTTTGTGTGATTTTTTATGTTTGTAGGAGTTTTGGAGGAACTTGCATCAAAATGAAGTAAAACCCTTCATTTTCACCTCTGCTAATCAACCATCTTCTCAGATTTAATTGTATTGATATACAATGAACCGGATGACATGTTATATACCATTGGAAAGCTCTCGAAGTCTATTTTCTAGAGAAATTTACGGTTTATAAATCGATTCAGTGTACCGAAAGTTATAATCAAAACAGTGTGTGAAGTGTATAAATATAATTTCACAAATCATTGTAGCATGTATAATACGGGGACACTGCAGCTGATTACTGAGAGTATATAAACACATTTTAGGGTTTTATTTTCATAACTTGAAGAGGCACTACAAGAGAAACGGGCTTATACTGCGCCCATTTGCCGCGGTTTTTCAAAGCCGAAGCAAATGGTCCACGGAGAAAGCTTTCTACGACGGTTTAGGAACTGCCATTTAAGTGGGCCAAAACCCCCAAAATTATTTTACCCTAATAGCGGGAAATTTGCATCAAATTATTTCAATCTCCCTCTCATCTCTCTTGCGTTTTCTCCCTCTCATTAAATTCTTGAATTGCAACCTGTTTTGGAGTCCTTTTTCAAGTTCCCATATCAGTAGATGTTTTGTTGTTGAACATTGCAGTTGAGGTTGTAAAGAAGAAGCGTCGATCCACCAAGAAGCCATATTCAAGATCCATTGTTGGTGCCACCTTGGAACTGATACAGAAGCGGAGGATTGAGAGGCCAGAGGTCCGTGATGCTGCACGTGAAGTCGCACTTCGGTAATACTTGTTTACCATTCGCTATTGTTTACCAGTACCGATGAAATAAACTTGTGTTTTTTGCTAAGCTTACATAATACAAAATGATGATGCTTTATGATTATCAGTGAAATTAAGGAGAGGATAAAGAAGTCCAAGGATGAAAAAAAGGCAAAGAAAGCAGAGTTGATAGCTAAAACACAGAAGATCTCGAAGGGTGCCGTGCCTAAGAGTGCTGCACCAAAGGGCCAAAAGCTTGGTGGTGGAGGTGGAAAGGGTGGTTATGCAGAGTGCAAAGTGGTCTCCAAATTCAAACATCATAGAGGTTGACAAGTTCACTATAATGCCTCGTTGTGATTTACCTGCTCGTGATCTGTGCTTGCTTGATCTATTATTTGTTTATCCATCAACAATCCTTGGTAGAGAGAAGGCTATTATTGTAAACTTAGAGCAGATTCAGTGTATTATCACTGCTGATGAGGTTCTACTTCTGAATTCGCTTGATAGCTATGTGTTGCAGAATGCTGTTGAGCTACAACAGCGTTTAACAATAGCTGGGGTAAATAAAGTTTGGCAATCTGAAGGTGCTGATGCTAGGCGACTTAGGAATTTTGAGAATGTATTTGGAAACACTTCCCCTGATTACTCGCCCTTTGAGTTTAAGGCTCTTGAAGTTGCTTTGGAAGCTGCGTGTACCGTTCTTGATTCTCAGGTGTGTAAAAGAGAACATTAATGTCTAATATGTTTGGGTTAAATGATTTGTGTTAGACTTTGTTAAAATGAACAATTATATTAGGGAGTCTAAACTTTCTGTGCTTAAAAGATTCACCTGAGTAATATACCTTGTTATTTTCTGAACTTCAATGGCTTTCAAATCTTGACAAGTTAAACTCATACTAGCATATGAGTGATTTGATGTTATATATGTTTATCAGAACTTCTTATATATTATCATTCATTGATTAAAGGACAAAATGTTTTCTTATTTATGCTAACATATCTAGTATTTCATTGATGAAGAGTTATATGAGAAAAGGAAAAAAAAGGTTGGTGTCAAGTTGTGAATTGAAAAGTGTTCATGATTGCCTGTTTATGTGACCTTGTAAAACTGCTGTTTGTTTTAATTCTCCTTTATAGTGGATTGTTTAGCTGTGATTTAATTGAAGCGGGCAATGGAATTGTTGCATATAGTTTCCACGAAAGCAATAAGTTTTGATTTTGAAAAAACATTTGGGTGGGGGAGATTGCTTTCTGTGACCTTTTCCCGCTGGGTCTACAGGTTGTCTTCTGGGCATAATGTTTTGCTTTCTGTGACCTTTTCCCACTGGGTCTACAGGTTGTCTTCTGGGCATAATGTTTCCATTGTGATTGTCTGGGATCTCCAGCTATGCAGACATTTGAGTGATAGAGAGGCTGCAGAATGTGTTGTCCTGCTAGACCTTATTAAAGGTGTTTCCTTTGCCAATATGAGAGAGGATAAGAGAGTTTGGGTTCTTTAAAAATCAGGCAATTTATCTAGTAAGTCAGTCTTTAATAGTTTTGTGGGAGACAAATGGAACTAGATTATTCCATTTGTCTTTTAACACTGCTGCTGGTTTATTTCTTCACTGTTTGAGATAAAATATAAAATAATTGTTGGGAATTACTTTTAATTGATTGAATTAAAAGAAACAATGTAAAAAAAAACACAGGACTTAATGGAAAAAGAAATCCAAGTCTAGTCTTAGAGGTAGACTATTAGAGTTCTTCTTGTGGAAAGTCAATAAGAATCTCAATGACCATGTCCTTGGCGAGATATTCCATGCTACTTTAAATTTGAGTCATCGAGTGGTCCATATAATAATTATATAAGATAATGTTATAAATGATGGTGTTTTTGAATTTAAGTCTAGTCTTAATCATAGTTTGAAAAGTTAGTCTTTTGAATTTAACTTTTGACCAAGATGAGGCATAAGTTATAGCCTTTTTGGTTGATTCTTTGTCTACGATTTATGTTGTCAAACTCATCTCTTGCATGCTTTTAATTTTTAGGCTCTTGCTAATCATTATGCTGGTTAAATGATTAATTAGTGGAAAACATGAACTTGTAATCCAAGGATAAACATCATTAATTTATACTATAATTAATTGGAATGGCCATTTCACACTTCATTGGCCATTACAATTTCGAAGTGACAGAATATTTTAGCTCATATATATGAGTTCATTTCTTTTTCATACTAATTTATTAATTCTATTGATCTATTATATCTTGCATAAAGGATTATATGAAAATAAACTGAAATTATAAACATATATATAGTGAAAAAATTTATTTAATTTTAAATATAAGTGTACTCAAGAAAATTTATTGCTTGCTTACCGTGGTATCTTCAGATTTAATGAAAATTTATCTGTTGAGATGTTGTGCCCGCATCTGATAATGCATTTTATATCTGCAGGATGTTGAGGAGCTCATAGGATTAGCCCCTGTACTGAAATGGATGAATTTCCACCTGAAAAAGGCAGGATACAAGAAGCCTGTTACAAATTTTTCTTCTGATTTGAAGGTATTTAGCTTAACTTGTGCATCTAGTTGTAATTGCAGTATTTTGTTAAGTTGTCATGAGTTGGATTGCTTGCTAATGCATTTAATGTAGCATTTCTCTCTAATGGGATGTAAACGGGTTTTCAATTTTCTACTAGCAGATAGAGTAATAATTAGTTACGTTTGTCTTACATGAATAGTTAAATATGAATATAAGATATTTATATTGATAACTTCTGCTTAAACATATGCAGGATGGTGAGGCTTATGTTATTTTATTTTACTTTTCTACGCATAATGAACTGAAATCAGAGTTTGCTTTAGAGGAAGGTATGATTTTGCATTTTTGACAACTATGAAATCCTACTTGATGTAGAAGTCACCAGCTGAGAGAACAATGTGTTATTTATTTTTGCGTTCTGATGTTAATATGTAATTGGTTTCTCAGGGTGGTGATGTTGCAAAACCTGCTCCATTAGCTAATGGAGTTCTTAAAGATGGTGCTAAGTCAATAAATATCATGAAGAATCTGTTAGACCCTCCAAAATTGAAAAAGAAGAGGGTGAGTTATCATCCAATGGAGATTTTGAAGAGGATAATTTTGGAGTTTATGGGGATGCTGGTACGAAGGCTACATCTAATGCAAAAAATTGATAATTTTATTTACCAAATTTTCTGTAAATTTATTTATCAGATGATTAAACTATGTGAAGGTTGTTGAATTATGTAACTGACATGTTGTTTAACTGTTTGATTATAACATGTTAAATAGTGTGGATGATGATTGTGTTATATTTGGTTTTCTTGGATTATGATTGAACCATTATATGAGATATTTTTGTATTTGATTTGATTTCATTATATTCATTGAATGAATGATTACAAAATTATATTAAAACATTTTTTGAGACAGGTTGATTATTTTGTAAACAATAAATAAATATAGAATAGCACAAGCAATGAATTTTTGAAAAAGTTTTGCTAACTATTTACGGCGGTTTCTTGGTTGGCGCAAAAAAAATTTCTTTACTATTTACGGCGGTTTCTCATCAACTTACGACAGTTGTACAAAAATTGTATAAAAATTTTTTACGATGGTTTGGTGACTTTTTACGGCAGTTTTATGTTCGTCGCAAATATTTGACTTTTTACGACGGACACAAAACTGCCGTAAAAAGGTGTGGTGTTTGCCAATCCTATTTCATCGCTTGTTTTTGCGTCGAACAACTAAACCGCCGTAAAAACTTATTTACGGCGAGACAAAACTGCCGTAAAAGCTTTTACTGCGGTTGTTTTTGCGGCGGTTGAGAACCGCCGCATAACCACCGTAAATAGTCTTCCCTGTTGTAGTGAGGGAAAAACGTGGTGAAGGCTACTGCTCTTGAATTCTCTCATCTCTTGGAGCTCTTGAAGGAGAAAGAAGGCTTGGAGAGGAAGAACTACAATCCTAAGGAGATTTTCAAAGGATTTGTTAAGTTTTTCTTTTCCCCTTTTATTTTCTGGAAAGTTTGTTGTATTGTATTTACCACGTTTTTGAACATGTGTAACTGAATCTGATTTGGTTAAGAGTGATTTCAAAGCCCTTGATATGGTTTTTGTGAGTTGATTGTGTAAGAAGTTGTTATCCAATTCTCCAATTGAAGTTGCTTGCATTTTCCCATATCAATACTTATGATTGCTTGCTGATTGTATTTGGGGTGACCAACTGAATATAATCTGGTTGTTATCTATTGCTAGATTAGAAATCTTGATCCGTAATTGTCTTGAATTTCCAATCATTAGTAGCAAAATTGTGATCAAAGATTGTAATTAGAAAGTACAACCTAGGTTAAATAATCCGAGCTTGTGTGATTATTGCTTAGATCAACCTATCTTTCTTATCGTAATGCTTCCATTGAATTAAATTCAGAGAGCTTGTTCTAGGTTATTTAATGGATAGAGATTAAATAAAAAGCTTGTTTTATTTAACAACAAAGTAAGGAAAGATTGGGGTAACAGAGCTTGTTGTTATCTACGGTTGATAACTTCAATGCTGTAATTGGATGACAATTCTATGTTAATTCACAAATTCATATCTTGTGGCAGAGAATGAACCCTTAACCAAGTTCTCTCATTGATTTTTCATTCAAATTAACTTTCTGTTTTGTTATTCTTTATTTGCATTCTTATTTCATTTAGTTAATCATTCAACAAAACCCCCTCTGTTTAGTTTATTGTTGCTGGAAAATAATAAATTCAATTAGAATCAATCCTCGTGGGAACGATATCTTACTTATCACTTTATTACTTGTGCGACTAGTATACTTGCTAGTTTCGAATGCATCAATTCTATTTTTTGAAAAATTGCTCCCCCTTAATGAAATTTCTAGCTTTGTCCCTGACTGTATATGATTGTCGATGACCGAAGAAGACTTAGGTCATCATAAGGCAAAACTACTCGAATAGATTTAAGCCTATGCATCATATAGAATTATATAATTATCATTGTTTGTGATAATATTATATTAAATTGTATTATATAAATTTGAATAAATTTTAAATTGTGTTTGATTTATCATTATATTATATAATTACTACACAATGTTGTATTTGATAAAAGATTGAATTGAATTATCTTAAATATTTTTAATAAATTAAAATAATTTTTATATTAAATTTAAAATTAAAAAATAATCAATTCAAACTAATTATTATCTTAATAATTACAGAAATAAAATAATTTTTTTACTTGGACTTAACCAATAAAATAATCTTATTTAAGTTAAAAAAAAAGCTTTTAAAGAGGAGAGATTAACTCTCATTTAACAAATGCCAATAGTGTTATGCAGCCTCAACCCAAAGTGGACAGCGTGTTAACTTTTATAGTCCTTTTGCAGTCCTTATACAAGTTTTTACAGTACTATCCTCATAGTATTTGAAAGTTCTGGAGGTATGCAGTTATAAATAACAACACAGTAAGCTGTAATGTAAATCAACACATGAGAATTTTTACGTAGTTCGGTTATAAAAACCTACATCCACAGTCAGCTATAGAGCTGCAATTCACTATGTTCTTATTTGTACAATCTTTAGGACCTTTTACAATGCTGACACTCACACGCACAGACCTAATCTTTGACAAACAAAATCTTCGCAAAGATCCTAAATACTAGTGACACTGCTTACTCTCTGTCACAAATAACTTAATAGAATCCTGTTAAGTTAGATGTAACACCCAATGTCTGATACAAAATTATATAAACACTCAACTCTCAAGTTTCCTAAGTGTTTACTAACTCACTCGGACTTAATCAACTACTCATGTATGATTTTAACTCTCATACATTAAAACAATGACTCAATGAAATAAAGACATTCCTTTGCATCAAAGCTAGTTTTTCACAAAGTCATGGAATGCCGTGACAAATAGTCAAAAAATCTCTCTTGCGCAAAAGACTCTATCCCTTCAATACCATTTGCCGACTTTGTCATGCATCAATATATATTGAGAGGTCATGATACAATCTTCCTAAAAGTCCTGTAAGGATCTCAATCAAGATCACATTAGGATTATGATAAAACAAAATAGGAAATACTTTATAGTTAATCTCTTAAAGTAATAAGGATATATTACCTATCTTCCTATCTTGATTAGGATACAAAATATTATCCTGATTAAGAGAGATAATTAACAAAATACTTCATATAATAATTATTTAGAAACAGTAAAATAGGAATAAAATACTTTAATTACTTTTATCACAAGTTAACCAAAATTTGAACATGTGTATGTCATATGTGTGACATTAACACGAACAATCTCCCCTTTTTTGGCAACTTGTGATGAAAGTACCCAACTGTTTCTAAGAACAACTCATGATAAGTTAGATATCACTGAAAGTTATCATGAACCATAAGACAGACAAATAACCCATGCAAATAAATAATCAAAAAGCTGTTGTGAATCACATAACAACATTCTGTCACAAGATATATGACTGAACAAATTACTAAGTGAAGTTTCAGTAGTACACTCAAAGTTTGTAGGACAAATGAATATCTATATTAAGCACAGCTGCACTAAAAAAACATCAACAATATTATGCAACTAATCATACAAGTGCACACATCATGAAAATGATAGATCATTCTCCCCCTCACTTCGTACTTATTCCGTGTGAGAAACAAGTAACATAAACAAAATTAGTAAGCAGAGAGAATAAAATAGCAAATAAAAGTAGTTTTAAAGATAAGTAGTTCAGAGCAAAGAAAAAAAAAAGATAAAGCCAGCCAACATCATTAAATTCTCCCCCTTGATTTCAGCACAGGTTGCCAAAATCTAACCAAGTATAGGAGACTTTCTGATAGGTGGGGAGTTAGAGCTGCCAAGGCGTTTGACAGATTTACGAGCCACATGTTTAATCCTACGCCTAAGGGTAGAGATTAGCTGAGTAGAGGGAACTGGTTCTGTTGGAGCTGCAATTGGTGCTGTTGGTGCAGATGGAGCTGGTGCTGAAGGAACTTCAGTTGTATCTGAGGAAGTGGCAGTGACTTCAGCAACTACTCTACGTATCTCCCGTTCTATTCTGTCTGCACTGGTTTCAATGGGTTAAGCAGGTGGTTGTGAAGATGGTACTGGTGACTCAGGTGCTAGAAGAGGAGGTGATGGTGGATAAGGTACTTCTTCAGTTGCTACAGGGTCTGGAATATCCAGGGATTCTTTTTCAGGACGTGGTGAAGGCTGTTTCATTTCAAAATCTGTTTTTGTTGGTTCATCTGAATCAAATTCATCTTGCAATATGGGAGCTGATTTTGCTTGTTTCTGTTTCTTCTGATCAGATGATTTCTTCACCATTTTCAGTTTCTTCTTTCCCTTTCAAAAATTTCCCTTATCAAAAGCCTTGTGTGATTTTTCTTTTGACTGCTGTGCTGCTGTTTTGTCTTTCTTAACAGTAGATTATGCAACTGGACTTAATGGACTTGGAGCTACTGCTTTAGGTTATGCTTCAGTGGTGTTTGGTATGTCAGCAGCTGGTGATTCTAGAATCACAGGTTCAGGTTTAGGTGCCATGGAATGTGTTGCTGTGGATTGAAACTATCCAAGAAACTGAGCTTCCAACATAGATTGCTTATGTTTGATGTCTTTCAAATCCTGCAAAATATCTGTCAAAGCAGAATTGATCAATTCAAGTTTCTCTTCAACAAATTTCAATTGATTTTTCTTGACTCTCATGGGTGTAGGTTCAGGTGTAGGCAAATCAGTTTGATCTTGCAATCGTTGAAGAAATCCCTTGGCAATGGACTTAGACAGAACTTTAGTTTGTTCACTAGAACTCACAGGGATGTGGTTCTGAGCAAGAATGCCTTGTATCAAACAGGGGAACACAAGCAAATAGTAATCTAAGTGATAGGAACCAATATGAACAATTGTTCTATATGCTAACAGTCCAAAATTGACTGGTCTATTTGTTCCTAAACAAAATAGAAGTTTCATTCTATCTTCCCTAACCCGATTTTGATGAGTAGAAGGAAGCCAATTAAACTGTGCTATTTTGTGTAACACTCGGTATTTCTTCCTAAGATATTTCTGGTCAAGACCATCTCTGGATTTCCATTTGATATCTGTTCGACCTGTAACTTCCTTAATTATTTCTTCCATGTTATATTCTTCATCTACAGAATGCATGCTGCCTATTAGAATGTCCAGAAAAGAGTTTATGACATTGGGAGAGAATTTGACAAACTTCCCCCGACAGTAGACTTTATGATAATGAAAACTCTTAGGATCATCAATGGCACTTCATATGTTAGCATAGAATTCTTGAATCAAAGTTTTTACAGGAGGAAGAAAATTTGATACCGTTCGAGTCCAGTAGTTGGACTCAATCATCTCATTGACACCATATGTGTTGAAGTCCGAGAGTTTCACTGGCCTTTCCAAATGTAGCTTTCTTTGTGAAATAATCTCATCAAACTTCTGTTTGACTGCTACAGTGAGAAATTTGTTGTAGTTTGGCTTGACCTTGTCCTTAATCTTCTTTACTGGTACTTGTTCATCCTCGCTGATGGTTGGATCAACTGTTCTTGTTGTCTGTTTGTGTTGTGTAGGAGGCGACTGACTACTGTCGCTATTGTCATGACTAGAGCTGCTTGAAGAAGAAACACTGGCTGTTGAGGTTGATATTGCCATGGCTAGGGTTTTGAAACTGTAAAAAGTTTATAGAACAGAGACAGAGAGCCAAACACACAGGACAGGGAAGCAACTGTGAATGAGGGATTATATGAACAGGAGAAGCCCAAAAATTATTTGTTCTATATACTAGGCCGATTTTAAAGGAATTTGTGACATTAATCAAAAATTAATTAATCTCTTTCCTTTCCAAAAAAAATTGTTTAATGACTGCCTTCAAAACACTTCAATTCAAATTTGAATTAAACTCAAATACTGATAGAATAAGGATTCCCGCCATTGAGACTTCTCCCACTTAATTCAATCGATGCTGACATGGCAAAATTTTGGCCAATGGACACATACGCAACTTAAAATTAAAAAAACAAAGGACATTGTTTGAAAATATGTAACAAAACACAATTAATAATATCATAACAGTAATATCTGAATTATCATATGAATCATTCCAAGAAAGCATATTTTGGAGCTGAATAATTTTCACATGAAAGCTGTTTTGATTCAATTGATTGATCAACTTGAGCATGCTTCTTACACACACAAAAATTGATTTCAATGGAATTTTTTTTTTTGGATTAAAACAACAGCTTTCACACAATATAGAGATAGCCCTTTTCATATGAGTGGGTGACCTCAACATATTTTTTAAATACCTTGAGGTTACTCTCAATGATGGCTTTCACACATCATATATTGGTAGCCCTCTCTGTATTTATCATTTTAAATCAGTATCTAATTATTCACACAAATTTCATATCATAGCTCAAACATGCTAACGTAGAAGAAAACTTATAATACTACAGATATGAATAACATAACAGCACACTGTGTTCATTTATATAACTGACAGATGCCTAAGGCTTTTCTTAGATTTTCAAACCTTGTTGTGTCCAATGCCTTAGTAAACAAGTCAGCCAATTGTCTATCAGTGGAGATGTGTTCAATGTGTATCACCTTAGATTCTATTAGTTCCCTTATAAAATGGTATCTAATGTCAATGTGTTTTGTTCTAGAGTGCTGAACAGGATTTTTGGAAATATTTATGGCACTAGTATTATCACAAAACACAGTTATAGGCTTGATTGCGCCCAAAATATACCGCGGTTATTATAGTATAAGTGATAGGTGTCTATTTATGTATTACTTTTATATCAATTCGTCCATGTTTCTTTGCTATATTCCTTGGTATTTTTATGTTTTTGTGTAGTTTTGATGTTTGTAGGAGTTTTGGAGCAACTTGCACAAAAATGGAGTAAAACCCTTCATTTTCACCTCTGCTAGTCAGTGATCTTCTCGGATTTAATTGTATTGATATACAATGAACCCGATGACATGTTATATACCGTTGGAAAGCTCTCGAAGTCTATTTTCTGGAGAAATTTACGGTTTATAAATCCATTCAGTGTACCAAAAGTTGTAATCAAAACAGTGTGAGATGTATAGAAATATAATTCCACAAGCACTGTAGCATGTATAATACGGGGCACTGTAGCAAGTCACTGTAGCAGAGTATTTAAACACATTTTAGGGTTTTATTTTCATAACTTGAAGAGGGGAAAACGTGGGAGGAGGCTGCATTTCTGGATTTCTCTCATCCCTTGGAGTTCTTGAAGGAGAAAGAAGATTTTGAAAGAGGAGGAACTACAATTCCAAGAAGATTCATCTACAAAGAAGATTTTCAAAGAATTTGCTAAGTTCTTTCTTTCCTTTTCAATTCTGGAATTTCTCTGTATTGTATTTGTTATTCTGATTGAATATGTGTAACTAAATCTGAATTGGTTGAGGGTGATTTCAAAGCCCTTGATATGGATTTTGTGAGTTGATTGTGTAAGAAATTGTTATCCAATTCTCTAATTGAAGTTGCTTGTATTTTCCCATATCTAATGCTTATGATTGCTTACTGATTGTATTTGGAATGGCCAACTGAATATAATCTGTTGTTGTCTATTGCTAGATTAGAAATCTTGATCCGTAATTGTCATGAATTTCCAATCATTAGTAGCAAAATTGTGATCAGAGATTGCAATTGGAAAATACAACCTAGGTTAAATAATCCGAACTTGTGTGATTATTGCTTAGATCAACCTATCTTTCTCATCGTAATGCTTCTATTGAATTAAACTTAGAGAGCTTGTTCTAGGTTGTTTAATGGATAGAGATTAAATAAAGATCTTGTTTTATTTAACAACAAAGTAAGGAAAGATTGGGATAACAGAGCTTATTGTTATCTACGGTTGATAACTTCAATGCTGTAATTGGATTACAATTCTATGTTAATTCACAAATTCATATCTTGTGGCAGAGAAAGAACCCTTAACCAAGTGTCTCTCATTGATCTTTCGTTCAAATTAACTTCTGTTTTGTTATTCTTAATTTGCATTCTTATTTCATTTAGTTAATCATTCAACAAAATCCCCCTGTTTAGTTTATCGTTGCTGTAAAATAATAAATTCAATTAGAATCAATCCTCGTGGGAACGATATCTTACTTATCACTTTATTACTTGTGCGACTAGTATACTTGCTAGTTTCGAACGCATCAAGTTTTTGGCGCCATTACCGGGGATTGATTTTCTAATCAATTTGTTATTCTGTTTTTACTACTGATTCTTGATTGTTATTTTCTGATTGTTTGTGTTTAGGCTTTTATGTCTGAGGGAGAAGCGGATCAACGACTTAAGAGAATTAAGGAGTTTCTTCAATCCTCGAATTTAAGGCTAAATCGGTCAATTTCAACTCCACCTCCAAAATTTGACCTTGCACGACATACTTCCCTCCCATCTTCTTGCAGTTCAATCAAATCTGAATCGGAAGCAATGGCGATGGAAAACGATCAGACTCTTAAGGAGTTAGCGGCTCCAATTATTGATCAACAACCGCTATGCATAAGCACCAAGTCTGAGATAGATTTTGAACTTAAATCTGGACTGATTCATCTCTTACCTACATTTCATGTTTTTGCAGGAGAGGATCCGAACAAACACCTCAAAGAATTTCATGTGGTATGCTCAAGTATGAAGCCCACTGGCGTTTCTGAAGAGCAAATTAAATTGAGAGCTTTCCCATTCTCATTAGCAGATTCGGCAAAAGATTTGCTATACTATCTACCACCAGGTACCATTACCACTTGGAATGAGATGAGTAAACTCTTTTTGGAGAAATACTTTCCAGCCTCGAAAGTTACAAATATTAGAAAAGATATTAGTGGCATTCGACAACATAATGGAGAATCACTTCATGGATATTGGGAGAGATTTAAAAGGTTATGTGCTAGCTGTCCAAACCACCAAATTAGTGATGGACTCCTAATTCAATATTTCTATGAGGGTCTCCTACCCATGGAAAGGAGTATCATTGATGCTGCGAGTGGTGGAGCACTAGTTAATAAAACACCGAACGTGGCAAGACGTTTGATTAGTGACATGGCAGCGAACTCCCAACAATTCAGCAGTCAATTTGAGCCACAACTATCAAAAAGAGTTAATGAGGTAAGTACTTCAAACATTGAACAACAACTTTGTGAACTTACCTCTCTTGTATAAAAAATGGCTGTAGGACATATGCAGCAATCTTATGCATGTGGAGTATGTTCTGCCATGGACTATCCAACCGACATGTGTCCAACTTTGCAAGAAGGAGATACAGAACAAGCCAATACCATGGGTGGATTTCCAGAACAACCAAGGCAAAGGTATGACCCTTTCTCCAATACTTACAATGCTGGATGGAGAGATCACCCTAATTTAAGATATGGGAATCATCAACCAATTGCCCCAAATGCCATACCAAATCGACCACCAGGTTTCAATCAACCAAGGGTGCCGCACCCATTTCAAGCACAACCACAACCAGCACCACAACCAGCTCCACAAAATTCAGGTATGTCTCTCCAGGATATTGTTTAAGCACTTGCCACTAACACAATGCAATTTCAGCAGGAAACTAGGGCAAGTATCCAAAACCTAGAAAGTCAAATAGGACAATTGGCCACTAACATAAGCAAATTTGAGAGTCAAAGCTCAGGAAAATTACCATCTCAGCCAGTGATCAATCCAAGAGAGAATGCTAGTGCTGTAACTTTGCGAAGTGGAAAGCAATTAGAGATTCCACCAAAGAAATCACAAATTGATGAAGGGGATGATACCACTTCTACCATGAAAAAAACATCCACTTCTAAGGTAAATCCTAAAACTTCCATTCATTCATATGTTACCCCTCCACCTTTTCCCAGCAGATTTGCAAAATCAAAGAAGTAGGAACAAGAACAAGAAATCCTGGAAACTTTTCGCAAGATCGAGGTAAACATACCACTGCTGGATGCTATCAAGCAAGTGCCTCGTTATGCAAAATTTCTCAAAGAGTTATACACCAACAAGAGGAAGTTGAAAGGAAATGAGAAGGTAAGTGTGGGGGAAAAATGTTTCAGCTGTATTGCAAAGAAAAATTCCTCCGAATGCAAAGATCCAGGTACGTTCACCATTCCATGCACTATTGGTAATACCAAGTTTGAAATAGCTATGTTAGATTTAGGAGCATCTATTAATGTCATGCCATATTCTATTTATGCTTCTTTGAATCTTGGACCCCTTGCGAAAACTGGTTTTGTAATTCAACTTGCTGATCGTTCTAATGCATATCC